>DWNE01000544.1:0-27844 GCA_018249875.1 Cecropterus toxeus | reverse complement strand
TAATGTTTTTTTTTTTTAATAAAAACGCTTAGTGCCACTTTTAAATTCATTTTTGTATGGGATTGTGTATCTAGTTTCTTTTAAGTGATCGAAGCCTGAGACCTGAAAACCAGATCATTGGAAATATTATAAATCATTATTACTATTAATAATTAGAAAAATAAAAATAAATGATATCATTTAAAATACGATTAATATTACTTGCAAAATGGAAAAATTAATAAATTAGACCTAAATTTTAAAAAAAAAACTTGTTTTACTACTTGTCCCGATCTATAGCCCTATATGCTATCGGTCTCTATTTAAAAGAAATCGAATCTGGCTGCTCTTGTTTTATTTATTATCTAATGGCAACTTACAAAAGTACATATACTTAGTTGTCATGCGTAAATCTTTCATTTTATAACTATTCCGACCTTCTTCAATTGGCATGTGCATTAGTTAAATTTTAATGAAAAATGAGGTGTAGAATAAACAATTAGTCTTATGCATGACCTCTATGTAAAGGTCATGAATAAAATTATGTGTGAAAGGTATCGGAAATTAGCAGCAACATGTGACGCAACATAATGATGTCTAACAGTCACTATGCTCGTAGAACTAGGTACCCATTTTGTTTAATGCCAATTATCGTATAATATATCAGCTAATGTTTTTATTAATTATTTCATAAATTAGAAAAATGGAATTAATTTTAACTTTGTAGTTTTTTCAAAAGTCATATAATTGTAACCCCAAAAAAATTCAGTCTTAATAATGTAAACTACTAGGCATATCACTCACTCAATAATGTACACTACTTTAATATATTATTTACTTATGTTAAACCCGCGTTTTTAGATTCTATATTGGTCTATTATGATTAAATTTTGTTTAGAAATAAATATTGGATTAATTATCTCTATAATCACTAATCGTTCTTATTATTATTATTAGTTTAGATAAATAAAATACTATATGAAAGTCTGTTTGTTTTATTTCATTTTATAGAAAAAGTCAAACGCTTATGTTTTCTACCACACTCAATCAAAATTCACGTAGCGTAGAGCGACAAATAGCATCCATCACACTGGACAGGCGGGGCTTTGTCGTCATAAATCATGGATACGGCCCGAGTTAATTGATAATGGGTTTTATAGACTTGTTCACTATTATTTATTCAATGGTAGCGCCGCTTTATGGTTCCTTGATAGTTGTTTATGGTTGTGGGCGGGGCCCGGCGCTAACGTGACGATATTTGGCGCGCTTTTTGTAATGATTACGTTATCAATTAATTATTCTCAGAAAAAATCGATACTTCTGGGCTTAAAGGATATTCTTACAAAGGCAGTTTATGTAATAAGACACATAGGAATAATACGTCCACGTCCTGGAAAATATATATTTAATAAATAAAAAAATCTAAAAATATATAAATATATGATTAAATACAAAAAAGGTCGCATTATTAAAACATAAACAAAATCATTATGTTTTGTTGTCTATTTTATGTAATTGGTCTTCGGTCCATCGACTTATTTACTCGTCTACTTACGTACATATGATGTAGGTATTTAGAAATTACTTAATAAAACAGCAGTTATTTATAAAAAATCATACATACTTCATCCTATTTAGTGATGTCTATGATGATAACGAGATGTGAAACATGATAGATACTTGAATTGTTTTTTACGCACAATCCGTTGCTCGCTTGACTCGAGCAATATTCTAGGCGTTTTTTCGGTTCAACGAGTCCTTTCATGGTAAAACTTGAGTGGCAGCACAAGGTCTCGGTTATAGACAAATGAACCGCATAGACATCTAATGTGAGACATACCTCGTTCAATTAAAGCAGATTCTTACTTACTGCAACTGCATATTTCCAATATCGTAGTTAGTGATTTACCTACTGATTAGGTAGTGTTCTTTACGATTTCGCGGGCGGTTTTTGCCGGCTGTATTAGAATCCTTATTTGCATTAAAATCGGTCCGCTAAAAACATTTTCATGCGACGTATTACCACAGTAAAAGTACTATTACCGTGGTATTGAGTAGTACTATGTATAAAACTGTCTTTAAAAAAAAAGTTCGTGATTTTCAAAGTCAAGGGCGCAAAATTTAAATTCAAGTTTCTATATATGCAGACGC
This sequence comes from Cecropterus toxeus, assembly GCA_018249875.1. Classification (NCBI taxonomy): domain Eukaryota; kingdom Metazoa; phylum Arthropoda; class Insecta; order Lepidoptera; family Hesperiidae; genus Cecropterus; species Cecropterus toxeus. Next base: position 25,714 of record DWNE01000544.1, on the reverse strand, counting down.
TACAATAACAGTTTAGCAAACATATCTTACAAATTTTCTGTATTATTACGGATATTGTAAGACATCGACAAAATAACATGGGATGAGGCATACAAGCGGCAGACGTCACCGATAGACGACCAGGATTTAATACCTACAGCAATTACCAATAATCGCCATTAGGGGAGACCCATGTGCTGTGGTGGCCTGAAAAGGCTATTGGATGGAATGGTTTGTGCAATTATTTTGAAAGTGAAATGAGCACTGTAATTTATTTGTGTTTTACAGTTTAGGAGTCCATTTAGTAACTCGGTTTATAGTCTCATGTCTCCTAATAAACCGTTTATAGATGTAGGTGTTAAAATCTATTCAAGCGTAGTGGAAATATGTTAGTAAAAAGGCACCAGGATTATTTGAAGATTTGTTTAAAACATTGGTCTTCGGCTATCACAATATAACAATCGGCTATGACCACAGGTAGATAGGTAAAAACTTGTACTTTACAAGTTAATTGTAGTTGTACATCTGTGCATATCCTGAATTATATAGATGGGCATATGCCCATACTCCCTTATACGCACACTCCTTTATATACATATATAAAGGAGTGTTGGGGTGTTCGGATCGGCGAGATAACAAAATCATTAATCAAGAGGATCTTTCTTATTTTCATTTAGACAAGAAATTTCAGTGACGATACATTCCGCACCCTTTACTAGAGGTCAGTCAGTCAGGAGTAAAAGTTAGTCACTTTTTGCCGATCTCTATGACCAAATTGCTCTTGGGTCTTGCGGTTCACTGATTGTCGGGTTTAAAATTGGTACGTAAGCTACCAGACATGGACCACACAGAGTTAATAAATAACAAATAGATATAATAATCCGATTAGACCTATTAGGGACATCATATAAAACATTTATTAGCATCAAACATGGCTATAGATGACAAATTATGACCTATCCGCTGTTACGAACTTGTTGGCGCAATTCCGTATGGATAGCTTGTAGTGGCGCCAGACAATATTCGAATAGAAACGGTTGCGGTGTGAATTTTAAGTCTCGTAATGTTAAGGCCAAGGTGTTATACAAATGGGACAGGGAAGACCTTGTGATACAGAAAAAATAGACTAAAGCGCCATGGTTGAAACTATAATTTTGCCTTAACTTTGTTAAACGAAAATCCAACACTGCCCTGAGAAGCACTAACGCGGTATATAAAAATAACGATGTTTTGATTTTTATATCTTTGTATAGCTTAAGAAATTATGAGCCCTATGATCTAAGCTAAATAACTGTAACTTATTTTAAAGATATTCAAATTCTAGTATGAAAATATACTTTCTCTTAATTTATTAAGCAATACAAGAAAACGACTTACACATAATATCAATTTTCAGCAGCCGTCTCCTTCCCACAATATAAATGATCCGTCGATCAAAAGGACCTTGTTCAAAAGCTGGTGACTATGCCTATGCCTGTACTGCCCTTAACATTGTATTTAAATACAAGATCGAGATTGTCTAGAGCCGATAGCTCGGTAACTATACTCACTAACTATGTATCATTAAACTTTTAATTAGATAGAAGATTACTTATTAGAGCGATGACATAATATCGAAAAATAGATATTATCTTATTTTTTTATCAGACTGAAATAGCTAACGAGCCTGCAGTCCACTTGATGGTGAGTGGTCACTGACGCCCATGGACATCTGTAAGCAACTTCATGCAGGACAAGTGTTCTATCTGAATCACAGATGCGTTGCTACTACAACGGACTAGGATCTTCGCCTGAAATACCAGTGACCCGGCAACCATACTCTCTTTTTCGAATGTGCTTTTATAGGAGTTCGTTGACCCATCATTCCTGTTCCACTACTGCGCTAGGATCTCCTCTCGGAGTAAAATGGAGTACGCCATAATCTATTATGCTAGCCAAGTGCGGATTGGTAGTATTAAAAAGTGTAGCAATATTTCGGCTTATACACTTCAGACGTCTATATAAATATTTTTATTAAAGTAACAAACGAGCATGCAGTCCGCCTGATGGTAAGTGGCTACTGCCGCCACTGGACATGTTTAGATTACTGTTGGCTAAACTTAGCCACAGATGTGTTACCTTTGAGGACAGAGTTTGAACGCCTCGGATATCTCCATTACTATATCCTTCATAACATAGCAGCATTTAACACTGCTACAAGGCAGCAACAGATGTAGCGATCGAGCTCCTGGAGTCAAACTACACAGATTTCCACTAATTTTAAAATTGATAGGACAACGTATTAAACGTTACATAACTTTAAAATATAAGAGGTGCTTTGAACATTCGGACCTGCTGGATGGCCGAAGTTTTTTTTTTGTTTGTTTTTTATTGTGTCCATTTTTTTATTGTTCAATAGTGTGTATAGGAAGATATAGTTTAATTTGCATTTTCTAATTTATTCGGTTTCATTGCAAAACGTGTCTACAAGGAAATTGTAAAAATAAGAGAATATACTTAAAAAATCTGTTACATTTATTACGAAAAAAACATTTTTTACATATTTTATATTTATGTCCTGAAGTGAATTTCCACAAAAACATATTTATTTACTAAACATAGTAACAACTAAAAACTATAAAGCCATTTACAAAACTAAGTTTCAAGCTTTTTATACTGTAGCTTTTAATCTATGCAGTAACTTGATACAAAGGAGACAATAATATACAAAAAATCAGCTTCTATAAGTTTTGTAGACCAAAACTCATAAAGTCGAGTACACCTGTCCATCATCAAAAAAATATATATGTTACATAAACGTACATAATACTTATATGACTTATGTACATTCAATGCCACTATGATTATCACGAATGCTTCACTGATGCCGACGTATTTTTAAAAAGGAGGAGGTTCTCAATTCATCTGTTTTTTGTTTTACAAAGCGCGCCTGGCGTATAGCTGGTAGCGCGACAAAATTTACAAGAACACGCAGAGCGTGTAGGTGGCGTGCCGCGGGACTATTTATTCCGGGTTGTAACTTTTCAGGAGCTTTATCTAGCTCTTTGAAGGACGGCTAAGTGTTCGTGGACATATTTGGAAGACTGTTTATTCCTGACGTCCTTTTATTCGCCGTTTTATTCATACAGGAGGCAGCAAATCTTACTTTCACCCTAAAGCCGCGATCCATGCTACGCCACTGCCATTAAACTAGACAAATTAAATTGTTTTAAAACACAGTTTTAAATAAGAGTCAGCCAAAATAACATTATTATAAGTGGAGTCAATCATTTATTTATATGATATAATTAGATATAAAATGATAAAATTGGCATTATCCTCTTGTTTTGCTGTCACATCAAGAAAGTAGAATAAAAAAGAACAAAACTAATATTATGTTATGAAAATAAACAACTAAAGTGTTGGCATTTCATTTGCCTTAAAATAAACACAAAAGAATTATATTAAGCCAATATTTTGATTCACAATCAATTATAAAAAAAATATTTAAAATTAACATAAAATCTTTGTAATAGGTACAAATTAGAAAGATGCATAGTTCAATGTATGGAAAACGAAAACTTATGTTATCTCATTACCGTTAAAAGTTAATTACTAAATATTTACAACTTTCACCAATGTCGTAGCTAGGGGCTGGCCTGAACACTAAAGGGGCATCAATGTTCAGGGCAACACATTATTCAGATGTCATAAGGAAAATAAAGAAAGGAAGTCAGTCAATAGATTACTGAACTTAAGTGTGAATATTATTTGTCATCTTTTTATATACTTACAATTAAAATGTATGATATATTTTGACAAATGCTATCTTATAATTCATATTATTTAATATGTAATGGATAACTACATATTAAAACAATATAAATTTGATCCTTTAATCTGAATAATTTGTAAGCCATTCAGTGATCAGAATAGCTGATTGAACAAAAATGTTTGACACCCAATGGTTAAACGGCTCTAGAATAATTTTTCTTACCTTGTTCTCAAATAAATTATTACTTTAGAAGCCCTAATAAACAAGGTACTGACATGGGGTAGAAGAGCCCACAAATGGGGAACAAGTCTGTGCAAAAGGAGTACAGCCCACCTCCCGACCTGCTGGACTGATGACCTGAGGAAGACTGCAGGCTACTGTTAATTTAGATGGCGTAGGACCAGTCAAAGTGGCGCAGATTAGGGGAGGCCTATGTCCAGCAGTGGACTTTCAAGGGCTGATGGATGGGTGTCTAAACAGGGTTGGTTATTATATTACTTTGGTGTTTCCTCCCTACATTAAAATATTTTAATTAATACTTGTGTTGTGGAGTAATATTAAGATACCCGGGACATGAATCTGTTTAGGCAAAGAGGACACCGTTGAGACCCGTATAACCCTTATCCATCCTTATATCACTGACACAGTTGTAGTATATAAGGCAAGGTAGGCAAGTAGGCCCATCGTATTGTATAAATAAATGGAGTTAAAAATTCAAATTTTGCTTGGGATCCTAATTGCCTTAGCTACGACACCACCCTTCATATGAACTTATTATCTATTAATCTCTGAATATGTCTATGTGTATGGCCTGTTCTTCGTTAATTATATAATAATAATAAGAATTATAACTAGCAGTCATATTGTTATTTAGAATCAAAATAACTTTTAAAACATTCTAATTTATAATTTTTCTAAGAGAATTCTTAATTATGTCAATTTTAACAGTGAACACAACTCAATTCTTGAAAAATGTTAATTGTCATTTTAATTCTAAAATTGCAATATTTAAAACCTTTCCAACGTAATTTTTGTCAAATCAAAGACTACAGTCTGAGTCCATCAGCTGTTTCTGGAGCAACTTCTTCATTTTCTCCGGCACAGGAACACCAGAATGGGCCGGCTTTGGACGACGCTTCCAAGTGGCCTTCTTAGCACTCTTGGTAACACTCCCCGGGATAGGAACTGGTTTGTTCTCTTTGGTCTTCGGCGTGGACACCTTGGGTACTGTACTAGTTCTTTTCCTAGCATCCCCAGGCATTACTGGAAATCGTAAATTAAGATATTAAGTAAATGATAGACAACAATATTTAGGTAAAATCTGGAAGGCTTAGTTTATATTATAAATGTGTAATCATGTAAGGATGTATGTATGTTTGTTACGATGTGTCTTTCACAAAATAACTACTGTTTGGATTTGGATGAAATTGGACATACAGATAGCTTATGGCCTGCATAACCACTGGATAGAGGATACTTTTTAGTTGTACATGACCTGAGTTGGTGAAGCCGTGACTTCTTTATTACAAAATTTTGGTGTACAAAAATTGAGTAAGTGCAATAGAAAACACTTTAATAAACGCAATGTATTTAATGAAATGATTTATTCCGAGTAAATATTGTTTAGATTCTTTTTGGGGTAAGTAACAATCTGTCTATTGTACGTAAATATACAAAAACAGAAAACAGTGGTTTGTGGTTTAATACCTAAGTTAAGGAAACGCATTTCCTCACAGATTTTAAAATCATAAAGAATGGATAAATACCTAATAAAAAAACTTTTAGAGCAAATAAATTCCAGTGATAACTCCCAAGTGTTCTTACGTTTGATTTTACATAAATACAGAAAAAGATACATATATATATATATATTATTTCCTAGGTATATTATATGTGATAAAACAATTAAGCTAAATACCTTTCAAAGGAACCTTTTCAGTCGGTTTTCTTGCCGACATCGTCTTTTTTACATTTACTGGGGTCGATCTCGCTTTCGTGGTATTTGTTCGTCCGATAATAGTTTTTGCTTTAGGTGTGGCTTTTGGAGTATCTCGAGGTGCCATTATCTTCGTATTACAAATATTTTGAATCTAGCGCAATAAAGACAGTAGTATTGATAACAAATAAAATGTTAAGCCAATTCAAATCTCGTTATCACTGACGCAAACTTAAACGACTTTTTGAAACGACATTTCGAATAACGACCAAGAATCTAACAGATTATATAATATACACCAATATAGAGTAAAAATAAGGATAATGATGAATATTGATTATTATCGACCACAGCTTAAAAAAATGTCTAGATCACAACAATGGGCGATGAAACCTCATTCTTCCGAACGCACGCATCTTTCGTGCTTAGGAGAAAAGTATTTGTCTAGTTAGCAATATTTTAAAAGCCATAAATTTGTCATCTAAGAAAGTTTTTTAGTTACATTATTATTTAGGATATTAGTTTAGGATGCTTTCACATTTGGTCAACTCTACAGTTTTTGTTTTATCATTTCCCGACATTAGCTCTTGCTAGACGTATAATACGGCTAGAGTGGATTAAGAAGACATCAAGATTTGTCATTCGGCGAAGGATGAAACTGTCGGGCCGACCTAATGTCAATGGACTCTTACATGGATTAAAATATCGAAGAACACTCTATACATTGTTTCATCTTATAATAATTATTTCACCTGAAAAAACATTTTCTTCAATATGCGTGGCACTTTAAAATATTTTTATTAATAGCAACAATAGTAACAAATAAAAAATACATTTTAAATAATTTTGATACTATTTTAGGAAATAAATATATCAGAAGATTTCAGATTCAGTAGAACGAATTTATTTAAAGTTTATGTTCTTCAAAAATAAGTCAATACTTTATAGTATGGATAGATACAAAAATAATTATATTCTATTTTCACGGCCGCAAAAAAATAAGAATAATGGCAACAATGTTATCTATTTTCGCGACGTCCATCTTTAATCTTTGATGTGTTGTGTTGTTAACAAAATTGTTACAAAAATATTATCAAGGCGTATTTATACAATTGTTTTAACTGATCGAGCATTTGAGACTGGGTACGCGAGGCGGGGTAACTTTTATTTACTCGGTACGGACTCTCGATCGGTTGTTTATCAAAAGTGTGACAGTTACATTATCGTTTGCTCCACTAAAAAGTTTCACTGTATACTCTACTGTTGACCTAAGTGCTAATTGGCCAACCTTCAAATGTTTTCGCTGGCTTTCCTTCGAAGGGTGTAGTGGTCGGCGACGTGCGGCGCCATCTCGTGAGGTTGATATTTTTTGTTGTCAAAACAGATGAATTGTGAAAATGGATAGGTTGAATCAGTTGCGAGGCGACGCGGCCGCCTCGAGGGACTCCACGCTTGACGCATCGTCGCTGCCGAGCGAGGCCTACTTGACGGCGAACGAGAGCTCCAAATACTTTTCTCTCTCAGAAGTAGATTCCAGCTTCGTCGTGTCTCCCTCGAAGGATGGTGGGGGGGATACTTCTTCGAATAGCGCGGATTCCGGCGCGGATAACATCATATCGAATTTATCGCCGAACCCCAAAAAGAGCGAGCTGGACAGTTTCAAAATTGGTGCACAGATTGAGGCTGCTAACATCCTATCTGGAGGGGTGAACATCTTCGATGACAACGAGAACTCGTACGACGAAGACGAGCTCGTCATAGACGATGCAGTTCAAGAAGGAGAGGATAAGCCAGCTGAGCTCAAAATGAGTGAATCTGGAGAGCTGCCATTCGAGAAAACTGAGAGACTAGCCGACTCCAGTATGGAAGAAGCTGAGTCCAGCCCCAGCAAAGACACAGAAGTGGTGCTACAGATTGACGGGAAGAATGTGGATGCTATAGATATCGGAAATGGATTATATTTGTACAGAAAGGAGGGTGAGGAGGAGCTCGCAGCTGTTCAGATCTTGGATGATGACCAGCAACAGCCAATTATCAAGTTTTTGAAAGTGCGGTAAGTTCTACTCTTAAACCTAAAATATGTGTCCCCTAAAAAATATTTAACACAAAAATGTTTTGTTTAAGAAACTGACAATTGAATCAGTCTTGTATAAAAATAGATCACTTAATTTGTAAAATTAGGTTAACATGCAATTATTTTTTTATATATGTGACAAACAGATAGCCCCTTATATGGAAAGTAAGTTAATAAAATCTAAACTGTTTGTACTTAGTATTGAAGTAGTTTAAGAATATTGACCCCTAAAATTTACATGATAATGAATAATAATTAATTAAACAACAAATAAATTAAGTCATAACTTTAAGGTGCTTATTGCTAAAATATCCTTACAATTGTTGATCATGTGAATTACATAACTTCAATTCTTATGGAGTAGTACAGTAAGAGATCCTAATTACTGGGAGAATAAGGGCCCATATGCCACAAATACAAAAATTGTAAATGCCCATCTGAACTCAAAAAAATCTGCTAACAGATGACACTGAATCTGTTTTCTTATAAAGACTACAACCGCTAATAAAGATATTTAAACAAAATGGACACAATTTATTACCTTTAGGGAGTAATTTTACATATATGTTTTTGAGAAGAATCTATCTCTCCTCCTTTGGCTCTATTTCTCCTCCTCCTAATGCTGGATAATAGTGTCTAATTCTTATCAATTTCAACTTAAATAGTGTAGTGCATATAGTAATATTCAAATTTATAACTTATCATAAAACTCAATTGTATTGAAATCAGTTTTTGATGGAGACAAAATATATTTTGAGGAAAGAAACATAAATTATGAATGTTTATTATTTTGTCAAAGTTTAACCAACTTTAATTTAACTAGCCTAGTAGACTTTATTGTTTTCCGAATTATGGATACCCATGTTCAGTAGAGGGGCAGTTACTTATTTGTACGGCTTTTGCCGAAAACTATCTTCTGTGTTCATCTTGGCCATAACTATCAGAGTGCCAAATTTAGTTCACATTCAATTACTAGTTTTTGTGTGAAACATCCATTCTCACTACTTTTCACCTTTATAATATAAGTGAGATATGTTCACTTTAAAACTAAATTTTTGTACATAAAAGCTAGACAATAGTATACATATTATACACTATCTTACTTATTAATTTACTGCTAACTTAGTATACATTAGCACCTATATGTTAATTCCATTACCTCAGTTATTGAAAGCAAAACAATCCTTATTGGCTAAAATTATATACCTAAAACTGCATCTTGTGACATAAATTATTGATAAGTTAATCAATAATCATTTTTTAATATATATTATTGATAAGTTAATCAATAAATGTGGTTGGTTGTGGTTAAGAATTGGGTTTGTTCCTGATAATTAATTAAACATATAACTTGGTTAAAATGTACAACAATTAAGTTTGACACTATCGATGTGACGTCATCTGGGGTAGTAATGTTGGATATCAGCAATAAGACAAATTTGATAAAAAAAAATGTGTTAGTAATCAGCACAATTACATAAAATATTCCACATATTATTAGGAATGGTTCTTTTGTTGCATTTAATAAAAATTTAACAACATATTACAAAAATCTGATTAACGCGAAGAAATAAATATCAGAATAATATGAAGTACTGGTTGATCCAATGGTAGATTTCTAATAATAGTTTTTTTTTGTATAGGAAAAAAAACACATTAGAGTTGGTAAGGATAAAAAAAAAACTTGTATGTTTTTGTTTTGGGGAAGGAGTGCATCCTATTAATGTACAAATACTTGCATTGAGATCTGGCAGGGGGTGGGGTTTGAACCCCTATGCTCTCCCCCTGTATAATGTATTTGCATGATAATGATTTAGATAAGATATTTAGTCAATTTACTCTATATTTCCAAGTGAAGTAAATCAATATTAAGGGTATTTTTTTAATAAAATCTATGTTACAGTGTACCAGATAGGTGGTCAAAGATGGTTGTCTCAAATGTAGATCACATAAAGAGTTAATTGAATAAAAATGTTTGATTATTTACAGTGAGAACGCTGAAGGCAATCTAGAAGTTTATGAAGAAATAGAAATAGAAGTACCTAAAGAAGTGGTAAGTTTGTTACATTCTTAAGTAGCTAATAATTAATTAATGAGGTGAATAAGTAATATCTAAAGTTGATTATTTAATCAACCAAATAAAACAACAACCAATAATTCATTAAACCATTCTCTATAAAAAATCTGCTTGTTTACTTTTTCATTATATATTCATAATTTACTAAGTTTGTTGCTCTGTAATATATTTTTAATGAACATCGCTAGGAAGTTATAAACTAAAGTCATGCCTTACTCTCAGTTGCATATATACTATACTTAATCAGCCAAAACATTATCAATAAGGAAATTCAGGTCCGCGCCATAATAATTAATTTGTTTTGTATTTTTTCTATACTTAAGCCCCATTTTGGTAATAATGACTGAAAACAGACATGACTATAATGTGTTAACTGCCAACTGTAGTGGTATTATAATTAAATAATACTATTTTTATATGCAACTACTCATATGCTTCTGAAAAAAAGAATCAAAGAGCTAAGTTAGCAATGCAGACGTCACAGTTGTGTATTTTGTAGCATGATTACTTTACAGTTGCATTAAATCTGTGTTGTCGATTTTTTCAGCCTGCTAAGGAGGGGAAGTCTGTTAAAAACACTTCTCATATTCCAGTAAAAGATGTTAATAAAGTAATCGAACCTGAGTGCAACAAAGTTGCTGAAACCCAATCATTAGCGAAAGATACTAGTGCTAGTGAAGTTGAATCAGATTTGAATAAAGATGCTGCTCAGGTGGAGTCTAAAACAGAAGTAAATCTAAATGGGAAAATGATAAAGTTCAGTGAATCTCGGAAGTCGCCTCTAATAGGCACTTTTACGCCCATGACATATCATTCTACTCCCAATAAAGAGGGTATTCCGCTCACTAAAACCATGGTCGACCTTCAGCTGCATCCTAACAGGCATTCAGAAAATGTCAAAAAAACCATTGAAGTACACACAGACAATTGCAAACAAAGATTGTTAGAAACACCTACAAAGAGTAGCAAAGATACAAATGAGTTTATAAAAAGTTCAGAAGTTATGTTGACTCCAATAAGTAAAGAACTTTCAAATGATACTCTTGGTAAGTCTGATGCGAGTTCCCAAGAAATTATTAAAAATAGTGATAACGCACAGGCGAAAGAGCCGAAAACAGATGAGAAAGTTGCTATAGATGTTAATAATGGAGTTGAAGCATTTGATAAAGAAATTTTAGAAAGCAAAGATGATAAGACTGAAATAAGTGAGATTGTAACAAATAGCCAATTAGTAAAATCTATGGCTGATTCGGAAGCTGGAGTCAAGGAGTCATTAGAAAAAGGATATATCAAAACACGAGAACTACAGGAATGTATTGCAAGTAATTCCTTAAATGAAGAAGCCAGCGTTAACGAGGCGTCTTCTAAAAGTATGATTAATGAGAATGTTAAAATTCATTCAGATCACTTGGGGCCAAAACATGTAGAAGAAAAAGATAACGAACGCAATAACACTCAGAATGTCTCGATTATTAATGATACTAAGGATAATAGTGATTTAATAAATAAAAATGAAATAGAGAGCCTAAATATCACCGCAGAAAATGAGTCGGAAAACATTACAATTCAGAATAAAATTGAAGATATAGACATTACAGATAAACAAATTGTAAATGATAAAATTATTATGAGTAATAATGAAGCTCAAACTGGAAAAAATGTAAATAACGTTTTAGAAACACCAGTGACATCGAGCACTGAAAGTAAGTCAACAGAAATAAACAAACAAACGATTGTGCTAGAAAAGTTACAGAATGATGTTGAAATGAAGGATATAACAGACACAAGACAATCTGAGAAAAGCATAATGGAAATATCGGAAACTTTGTCTAATAAAAGGTTGGAACAACATCCGAATAAATCTGTAGAAACACCTCGCTGGTCTCCTGAGGATACTAAAGTAGTCAACAACGTTGAAATAAAGTACCCTATACGGCCAACTGAACAATCCATCATAAATGCATCTACGGAAGTAGAAGTAAAGACTAATGCTCAGCCAGAATTAGCTGTAATAGAAATTAAAAAAGATACTATATCAAAAGACCCTGAAGATAAATCCATAAAAACGATGGACAGGTCACCTAAAAGTATTGAAATAATAAGTGATGTTTTGTTGAAACATTGTGAAGAACCTAACAATACATCAAATGCAACCAAACAACAAAAACCTAGTACTGCTCTAGACTTAAAACAACAGGATAAGCCCAAAGATGTTGAAAATAAGGCCAATACAGAATTTTTAAAAGTCGAAGTAGACGCAAAGAAAGCTGAAAAAGAAACAAAACAGAAAGTCGATAATCTGCTCCAGAGCGCGGTAAAAAAGGTTAATGTGCAGTTAAAGGAACCAGGAAATATAAATGTATTTCAAACAAATACAGGAGCTACAAAACTGGCTGCAAAAGCTGATGTTAAAACAACAGCTAAAAGTTTGGTAACAGCTGATGGAAATAAGTCGCGTATAATACAAAAGAGTGTTGTAGATACAGATGTGTTAAACAAAAGCGAATTACATAAAAAAGGAAAAGAAATTCAGCAACATACAAAGGTTTCCGCGCCTAACTTTGAATTGAAAACATCTCACTCCATTCAAAAGGTTCAAAAAGAGATTGAAAGAACCGAAAAGGAACTAGTTAAAGTTAGTAAAAGCACTATACCTAAACCGGTCAACAACATTAAACCTGCTGTTCCGTTTGGAATGTGGACTGAAGCAAATAGGCAGGAATTTTTAAACAAAATAAAAGAGACTAAGGTTCAAACAAGTACATCAAATACAAAACAATTAAAACAACCCAATGATTTAAACCGCAGGGACGTCCTACAAAAGATTGACAGTCAGAGACAGTCAAACATCGCTTCAGCAAAAGTACAAGAATTAATCACAGTACATAAGCTTAAAAACGAAACTCCTGCATTTGTGAGTAAATCAAATGTAACTCAGCCGGAAAAACCTAAAGATAATAAAGTTATGCCTTCAATTGCTAAAACCGAGGCAACGTCAAAAAGTGTAACTCAAAATAAGATGGAACGTGCTAAGAAAGCAGAAAAACCGGAAAAAGCAAATCAAAATGCGGTAGCTGTGTATATGACAAATACGGCAATGAACCGCAAGGAAATTAATAACCAAGTTCTTATTGACAAAACTATTGAAGGTATCATAAACAGAGCAGTTACAGCAAAACCAGGACAGGATGATGAGAAACCAAAACATGCACCCCTTTATACAAATGTTTCTTTAGATGAAATAGAATCAAAAATGAATGAATTACATGGTATCCCGTTTGTTGAAAGACCACCCCATGAACTACCCCAGGTTTTTGACCTCGAAAATAAATCTACTGGAACACCTGATGTTACAATTACGAGCAAGGGTAATAAAGTCCCTAATCTATTACCCTTTGCTAATAAGCCTTCTCAACAAGCTGAAGCAAAAGTCAGCGATCCTATTATTCGTGCGGCTGAAGAATCGGACGAGGAAATAATAGAACACAAGCCAATAACAGGAGATATCGAATTAAATAAAAACAATTTATTCACAACTGTACCAGTACCGGACAAAATACAACCACAGGAATCGATTACTACAAAATTGAATAGCGATTCAAAGAAAGAAACAATTATTACAGAAAATGATTTTGATAAATTTGCGAGAAGAAACTCAATCAATTACGAAAACTGCCTTACGGTTAACTTTGATGGTAAAGAACAGCATAATGTGATTCAAACCGTCGTTGAAAAAGAAGGTGTGCCAAAGAAATTATCGAGGAATGAAATAATGCTCGCGGAATCGAAAGCTAAATCTAACAAACACATAGCTATGCGTCATAATAATTCAAGTAAAATCCCCACATCGGCCAAAACAGCTAATGATGAGGAATCTTATAATAAAAATTATCAATCTAAGGTTCAAATTGCGTATCAGTCCGCAATGACGGCGAAACGTCAACAGGAATGTCCAATAACAATAATTGAAGATAAACCAGTTAAAGTAGTGTTTATGGACGCAAACACTAATTTCACCCCTCAACAGCTTAATGTTCAGGGCAAAGAATTATCGCCCCCTAAGAAATCTGCAGTCGATTGGGATCATTTTACCCATAGCAATTCAGAATCATTAGATTCGGATATATTGGATGCTGGTTATGACAGTAAGTCACAAGATGATACGAAATTTAAGAGCAAGCATCAAAGGAAACAGGTACTAACACCAGTTGAGGCTCCAGAGTTAGAGCTCATCGAGCCACGAGATTTGGGAATTGAAGTTTCACCTAAGAAGAAACGTAAAATAGAAGATAAAAATAATGAGAAGAATTGCAAAGCGTTGGTTCCGAAAAAATCATATCTTCTCAATCGAAATGTTACTACAGATGATACTCCTTCGAATCCTCAGGATTTGACGAAAACACCAGTAAAAGAATCAGTAAAACAAGATGTCTTTATTAAACATTCGGACCCCATATCAGCAATAGATAATTTAGTAAAGGCTGCCGAGCTACTTGATAATCAATCCGAAAGTAAACATGCATTATCACCGAGTGATCAGAACTCGACTATTCAGGCGAATACTCCCGCTAAGAGAGGACGAGGTCGTCCTAGAAAATATCCTCTTCCAGAGGGATCCGACAGTAAGAGTCCAAGTCCTGTTAAAACACCGACTCCACAAAAGAAACCTCGACTAATAGACGCTAAAATTAAAAAACATGAAACCGAATCTGAAGATGATGAAGTAGATAGTGATGGTGAATTGGTTAAAGAAAATTGGACAATGGGTAAAATAAATGAGAATATTGTTTGTCCAATATGTAACAAATTGTTCCGATCTGAAAATGTAGTATTTAAACATGTGAAGCATTGTACCGGTCCGTCTCCAAGTAGATCTGATTCAGATAAAAGGAGTCCTAGAAGGATGAGACAATCACAAGATCTAGATTGGAAATCAGAAGGGAGCAGGGGATCAGACAGCATGGACATCGACGATGATTTTATAATAAATAAACCTACGAAGAAGGTGGTATCCAAAGAAACGAGATCTTCAGTTGATGACAAGGCTGACGTTATTGTCATAGAGGATACGCCTATCAAACAAAATGTAGAAAAACGTGAAAAATCGAAGCATGAGCCAAATAAAACTACAAGCAAAGTAAACGTACAACACAAGACAAGTAGTCTTGTATGCGAATTTTGTGGGAAGACATTTAGGCAACTGTCATATCTGGTCAGCCATAAGTTACAGCATAAAAATACAGAATCGAAGAAAGTTGAAAAAGAACAAGTTCAAAAACCTCTATTCAGTTGTGAAACTTGTAAGAAAGAGTTTAGAAAACTTCACCATTTGGTACAGCATCGTATTATTCATAATCCCAATCCGATGAGTTCTAGATCCTCAAGAAAAAGTTCTTCAGAGCAAAGTGACACTAAAACTGTTAAGGACAGTGCCAAGAATGAAGACCAAAGCGCAGGTTTCAGGTGTGAGCCTTGCGACAAATCATTTAGAAAACTCCATCACCTGGTGGAGCACAGGGAAACTCATGATGAAATAAATAAGAAATGCAACACATCTACTACCAATGTTGTGGATACGGCGAAGCCAAATGCGTTACACCACTGCGATGTGTGTAAAAAGACATTTAAAAAGTTGCAACACTTGATTGAGCACAAAGAACACCATTTAGACACTAGTTCAGAAAAATCGGACGACAAAAGTGTCAAGAGTTCACTGTCCACGAAAGATATTATACATGAATGCCCACTTTGTTACATGGTCTTCCCCAATGAACACTCATTGAATAAGCATACTGTATTTTGTCAAAGAAAAAAGAAGTCTGCAAAACAAGCCAAACAAGTTGATGAAAATCAAGCTGTTGAAATTGACGATGAAGCTAAAGTTATTGAAACAAATGAAGAAAAGGTTTCAGTAGAAGAAAAAATTGATACTGATGTCTGTGTAGTACTTGAAGATGAACCCCTGATTATTCCAGAAGAAAAGAAAGGAGACAATATAAAACATATAGAAAAACCTGAACAGACTGAACCGAAAAAAGTTGAGATTCAGAAGGAGATAAAACCAGATGTAACTGTTTTGCCGCAAACAAATACTCAATCTGAAAAAGATAAGTCTATAAGCAAAAAAGATGTAGGAGAACGTAACGTCGAGAAAGTGCCGGTGAAGACCAGGAAGCCTCCAGCACCGACATCAACACCTATTGAAATTATTAAGATTCCAGACACGCCGACACCGAAAAAGAAATCTGCTACTAAAGAAAAGAGTGGAGCAACAGTTACTAAGAGACAGAAAACAACAAACATACCGTTGCCTGTTGTTGATGATGTCAAAACTGAAGATTCGAGTGACGATGACGACGTGAGATACATGCTCAACCCAGATTTCAAAAAGGAAGAGTCCAGCGAAGTGAAAATGTTCATGAAAGTGCGTGCAAACAAGCGCAATTCGTTGCAAATCGAGCGTCCAAACTCTAAAGATTTGGTCAAACGACGAATTTCATTGCAGCATCCTCCTAAAATACCACGGCTCAAAGTAAAACCAATTCCACGTAAGCCTATAAATACGAACACAGTTGTTAAAGCCTCAAAATCTGTACCAATCCAGCCTGATCCAGTGCCTTCGACAGACTCTGACGATAGCGACGTTAAATACTCATTCCCTGTTAAAAAAGAGGTGACGAAGGACGTAGAAAAGAAAGTTAAGAGACAAACAATCGTGGAAAAGAGAAAATCACTAAGCAATATTGCGAAAAGGAAATCGCTAGGAAAGATGATAAGCGCTAAACACAAAGTTAGCCCGTCGCCCGTAAAGCAGATTAAAAAACGTAAGTTGAAAAGTATGTAATAAAATTCTGTTGAACCAACCGCAATCACCACGCATTTTTAGGATTTTATTTGATGTGGGTTATTGAAATTAGTCTTCCTAAATTCAGTTTGTCATATTATTTATTGAATGCTGCTGCATGAATTTATATTATTCTTAATGACGTTTTATTAATTAATATTTTACTTTGGTGTTCCCCTACAATTTACTACATCATAGTAAATTGTTTTTTATCACTTGAATTAAAAGATACAATACCTCATTTTTGTGAGTTTGAGAAATATTTAAAATATATTTTTGACAAAAGACCTAATTTCTTTATTTTGTATAGGACTATGGAAGCACTTGCTAATTGTCAGTTACAATATTAGTAACACGACCTAAAACTGAGAAGATCCGGTGAGAAACTTAGCCGGTTTGTCTTTTTTTATTGAATTCTCAGGTAAAGCGGAGGCGGAACACCGCTGCGACTGCGGCCAGCTGTTCAGCAGCGCGGCGCTGCTGGCGCGCCACACCAGCCTCGCGCACACGCCGCCCAGGATCCGCCGCCGACGCTCGCCGCCGGACGACTCCAGACTCGCCAAACCTAACAAAACCGACAAACCCACACCCAAGTCGAGGAAATCCAAGACCGAAAGCACCAAACCCCAGGAGCCTAGGAACCAAAAGCCCGTCGCCAGAAAGTCCAGCGTCAACACCGAACCGAAGAGCGACGAGCGAAAGACGCCGAAGACCCTCATGAAGACGCGAAGCGCCCCGCACAAGGGGGTGCCCGTGCCTGAGAAGATGAGGAAACTCATGGACAAGTCCAAAAAGTAATGTAGTTTTGTACTGATGCGTAGATAGTGCATTGTGCTGGCAGCCGCAGTCTGCTCCGAGACTTACCCGTTTACCATTTCTTTTTATAAGAGTAGCGAGGACGGTACCCTTCTATATGTATGGATTCGTATTAATGGCACAAATGTAAATTGGAATCTCGTGCAACAATGTCGGTTAAGCGTATTTGTAATCGTCGATTTTAGAGGCTGTTCGTGCAATGCACGACGTTGCAATTTTTGATCGTGATATATGCAGAAGGGACTGAATAGATATTTTCCGGGACGTTTTATAAATTGAGAGTCGGGTTAGTTGTAAAGTAGGGGAATCGCTAGATATAGATGAAATCACGCATCACAAACGCTCACAATGACGTAACAAACGGACCATGGTATTTAATAGAATATATTTTTACAAATTTGGCGAGTTTATGAGGCGTCGTGTTACAAATATTTTTGTTGTGAGCCGAGGCGTCGGTCTTGTCTATAATGTACATTTGCAAACGTAAATCATAAGTATATTTTGTCAATTTGTTTTAGAGTTTAGATATATACGTATAAGAGTAATTATTTATATTTTTATTATTTTAAGTCACTAAGTTCATTTCCCCCACTTTTCTTTGGTCGCCGGATATCCTTATTAGGTAACGTGTGCAGGTGTCCAAAAAAAAATTGACAATATGTTTAAATCAACTGATGATACAAGTCTTACAAAGTTTTGGTGAAGTTTTTGTAAATTCACACGCCATATAAGTATATTCAAAATTTCAGAAATCGTTCAAGAAAGCGATAAATACACAAAACGTCTTGAAAGTGTAGAAAAAATTACTAAGACTCTGTTATCACTTCCCAATATAAGTAAACCATATTATTATATTATATATTTGCAGTCAGTGCAATTCCAGTTAAACTGTGGTTAACCAAATTGTCTCTGTCAATTTAAAAAATTGTCAGGGTATCAACTTTGTGGTTCAAATTCTACAACCGATTTTGTTGAAAAATTGGACATATCCAAGATAATTACTCTTTATATTTTGTAAATGAATATATTAAGTGCTAAGATTGATAAGTTAAAAGAATTTCATGAGCTTATAGAGACCGTTATTTTGTTAATAACTTTAATTTGAATCGATCCGATGTTGCTATAGATTTAAGAGCCTCCGGTTGTAAGGCGGTTTGGACGGATACAACATTGTGCGACAAGGTGAAACTTGCTCTAAAGTATTGTATTTCGTTTAAATTCTTAATATGTTGTATTGCATTCTGCTAAAATTATATATATAATAGGCAATTCCGACTCACTGACTTATATATTAACGCACAGCCGAAACTACTGTATCGAAATTTGGTACAAGGATTCCTTTTGTGGTATAAGTGAGCGATAAGAAAGGATTTTTAGAAATTCAACCCCTAAGGGTGAAAAAGGGGTTAAAAGCTTGTGTTATATATTATGCTTATGTCGCACCATGTTGGCTTAGTGTAAACCAGCCTCAAGTTTCCATTATACCTAGTGCTTTGTAGAAAGTGTTAACCATCGTCATAGGCATTCGAAATATCACAATTACTTGTTGTTTTGCTGATATTTGTATTGTTTACCACGTTATTGATGTCACTAAACCTCAATTTAGATGAAATTTATTATACTCGAAATAGATGATAGACCAAAAATACTATTTTTAAATAAATTTCGTTGTACACTGCGATCGATCGTTGCAATAACGCGCGAACATAGTCAATCCTGAATGTTCAGTGAATAGGTGCAGTTTTTCTTTGTAGTGAACTAGGACCAAATTTTAATAATGAAATTCTGTTTGTATTAATATTAATTATAAAGGCGCATTTACTAGAAGTCGTTGATTTGGCGAAGTGATTTTACGATGTGTTCATTTATGTGCGCTTGCGTAATATTTTACGAGACCTACATCGAACAATTTTTCAATGTATAGCAATACATTTATCATTCACAAATGGACTCCTAGTAAATTGCGTCGTTGTATGTTGTTTTTAATATTAAGTAATGTTTATTCTACTCCCGTGACTAACTAATATTGTGTAATAAAAATAGATTGTCTGGTGAGATTTAAGTTCTAGGAGCATTTAACATGGAATTTTATAAATGTAGATGATATCATTATTTTTCATATGATGATGCAATTTTGATTAATGGGTTATAAATAAAATGTAAAAAAATTCATGCTGTTTGTTTTCTAGTTTGGCTGGAAGGGTGGTAAAATATTGTTTATTTTATAAGAATATATTTGTAGTTATTATTTTTGACAATAAATATATTACATAACAAAAATGTACATTTACATTTCAAATTTATCTTATAACCATAATAATTATATAATAATAAACAGCTTATGGAGCGCTGGAGATACAGATACTTAACAAAATAGAAGAATCGAACCCACAGCTTCCTTGCTTTCTATTAGATATTTGCAAAGTCCCAGACATTTGTTATATTCAGATATAGCTATGCTTGTCCTATTCGTTGTGTCTGAGTACTACTTGTGTCTCTGGTTAACAACCATTCAAACTAGAATAAAGCAGGTATATCGCTGTTATCTAATTTAAATTGGCGCCCCACTGACGTCCAATACCTTAAGAAATCTACCCTCTTTCACAAATAATATCTACAATACTGGGCTCCATTAGTTGAGGGTCCACACATCTGAGCTGTGCGGACGACAGCGCATCTTCCAACAATGCATTCAATAATCGCTCATCGTTCCCCATACATGACAGTCGCTGTTGAAGGAAATGCACGTCAACTTGCAACTGTTGCAGGCCGTGTCTGCTAAATGTCCGTAGTCTAACGCACTCCACTAGCGCTTTCAGAGCTACTTTTAACGCACCGTTGGATAAGGCAGCCCTATCTGCACCAGCAGGGCTGAACACTTCGATTCTTTCTGAAAATATTCTATTAATAGGCGAGAAGGATGACGGCGCACGGGACCATATCGTTCGTCTGCTAGAATCGCTGGAAGGTTTCACGCTTGTTGGAAACAGTTGCGAAGCGGCGCTGTCAGCGCTCGCCAGTGTCTCTACGACCCTGCGACAAACGGCTCTCGGTCCGCGCGGCTCGGGCGCCCTTAACCAATCGCGTGCTAAAACTGACACCCTCAACATTTGCGCTGCCGTTTGTCCAATGAAAACTACTTCGGAATCCAATGCTGACTGAGCAGCCGTAGAGAGATGGACCATCACAGCATTTGTATCCTTGCTCTCCATTGTTAATCCAGGAGCTGCTTCTTCAAGGAGCTTCTCCAGATGTTTATGAAGGGTTGAAACCCCGGTTTCCTGTGTTTCTAAACATAATTTAGCTAAGATTAAAAGTAATTCAAATGGAATGTTATTAGATGTTTGTATTTTAGACATTTGCTTGACCATGTCCGAAAGATTTATGAGAGTTTCAGATATAACTGTCCAACAACTATTTGCGACTGCTTGAGCACACCATGGCTTCAGACCAAAGGACAAATTGTTCTGTAAGAATGCCATGAGATCTAAGAGAGATGCTTGAATTTTCTGCATCAAATGGACCTGTAATGAATTGAGGATGTCCTTTAAATCTGAAGTCTCAGTACCCTTGCTGGCTAGAGACTGCCGCACCCTCATTAGATTTTCTTTAAACTGTGTTTGGATGGTTTTATATTGCATAGTTGCTTTATGCTGGATGCATTGAACTACTACATCTAAAGCCCTCTTAGATATTGTGTCGCTGGAAATGATCTCAGACATTGCTTGTAACTTTCTGAAGAATTTATCCAAACCTCGGATCAATATCTCTGTGCCAGCATTCTCTGGCCGTTTTATAACTTCTTCAAAAAGATGAAACACCTGTGTCATCACTTTATCAGCAAATTCTGGCAGGTTCACATTCTCTCCATCTTGAAACATATCATTATAGCAAGATATGACTATGCCCAGGTCTGCGAGTAAAGTATTATTACATTTCTCAACCCATTCAAGGATATCAGTGCTTTCAACCATCCCACTGAGACATGTCAAATGTTGATCAAGACGGCTCTCTGCACAACTAAGGAAGATATCTTGTAAGGATGCATCTGTTTCCTGCAGCTGTCTAAGAAGTCCTACGCTTTCAGCCAGTTCTGAGGCAGACGTACTGGGGCTAAGAAGACGTTCCCTTAAAGTTTTCTTTAACCCATAAATGATTTCAGAACATTCAGTCTGAATACTCTGAAAAGAAGGCTGATTCCCATACTTTTGTAAGACTCTTTGAGCGTGGGTATAGTCATGCACTGCGTCCACGTATCGACACTCTTCGATTGCTTTATTCAGCTGTGTAGGAAGCAGGAATAAAAATTGTAATTTGTCCAACAACTGTCGGGTACCGCAAAGCCTATTAACGTTGTTGCCACTTTCTTTCAGCGATTCTGATATTTGTGAGCTGAAGGTGGTGATCTTGTTGATATTCTCACTGAGCTTGTTCATTTCTTCCTGCATTATTTGGAAATCAGAGCGCATTTTACGTACAGTTTCCGTGGCGGATATGAATTTGTTATAATTTTCGTAAACTAGCGTTTGCATCTCCGATTGTAAGAATTGGCACTGGGTGACTACTTCCGCTTCTTTATCCATAACTTGCCGCAAATTTGCACATTTCATGAGCCCGTCGAGGTACAATTCAGAGTTGAAATTACTTCCATCGATGTTAAGTGGATTTTCGTTGTCTTTCGCAGCCTCCGCCATCGTATATTTATTTTCGGTATTTCTGTTAATCCTTTACGTACGATAAATAATAATATTATTAACGTTTAAACATTATCAATAATATTATTTGCTTGTAGAATTCAGAAATTTCTGAATTTCTATTTACTTTGACGAGTTTGACGTATCATTTGTCACACTCACGACGGTAGCAAAAATATGACAGCGTCATATAAAGTTGCCGTTACATGCACTTCATAATTCTATTTTGCCCTGAATGATTTGTAAAGTGTGACACTTCTTTTTAGTTTTATACCAAAGGGTAAAAACGGGACATTTACTAAGACTTCGTTGTTCATTTAAAAAAAAAACAGCTTTCTATGCTTATAGCCTCACACTAGGGTTTTCTCCTGTGTCGTGGGTGCCATGAACACACAAAGACGAATACACTAATACCCAGACCCGGAACAGAAATCTAAACTCATCATTCATATTTCTGACTGGCCGGGTCGAATCTGGGACCCACTGCGCGTCAGACCGGTATGGTGACCGCTCGGCCACGCGGGTTACCAGGTATACTTCATAAACTATGACAGCTAGACATTTGAATTTTTACAGATGGTGTATTTCTGTGTCCGCTATTACTAGAACTACTAAAAACAGAATAAAATAAATATTTAACGGGGGCTCCCATACAAGAAACATGAATTTTCTCCCGTTCTTTATAGATAATGGTAACCCTTCGAATATGAATCCAACTCTTACTTGGCAGGTTTTTTAAATTAGTGACTTGCCCTTGTATTTATAATTATTACTAATGATTTTAAGATTTGTGTATTTTGTACATTTTCTACGATGATCATTTTGTGACTATTGTTTCGGTGTTATTATATCGCTTTTTCAATCAAAAATAAGATTCAATTTGCGTATTGTCAATTTTTATTGCACATGAAGCTTATGAATTTTATGATACAAAAATATTTTGTAACATTATTTACAACGTATATAATTCAAACCATAGCATAAACATTGCATTTTAAGCATTTCCTTATTGTACATATTTGATTTAATATATTCATACATATATATTTTAATAATAAAAGTGAAACTTAATTTAGAATTGAGACCAGACATATACTTAATACTTCCAAATCATCTTGTTAAGCAATTAACAAAAGCATATGATTAATTAATTCGTTTCATTACTTTACTGAGCATGAAAAAAAAATACGTCAAAATATTATATTAAGACTATTATATACAATAATGTAGATAGAGATAAAGCCATCGTGCGATATAGAAGAATTTTATACGTACGAATAACTAGAGGAAAGGTTGATAATTAGATTTTTTACACAAAGGACAATGAAAAAACTATAACATTTGTTTATAAAGATAATAAAAAGTAGCCGAATAGGCTTTGAACTTATATTTGTAAATATAAAACATCTATTATTAACGACATACTATTTTCATCTTAAATCTATTCTGAACAGTTCGTAAAATATGTAATCTAACTTAAAAAGGAATCTAAAGCATAGTAAAAGTTCGCACCATGCAAAATAAGACTAATATTGGTAACTATAAAATATTGTTCAGTTTACTTCCACTATCTATTTTCTACTATACAAGGATGTTATGGAGCCCCGTAATCTTAACCGAAACTCGGATGTCCGAAATAAATAAAAAAATATCCGTAACCATAAATGTATCTGATATAAACGTATTAAGCTGATATTATCGCGGAATTGATACATTTTAATATGTTACGAGTACTTACGGTATGCGGTTTTAGAATTTCTTTTTCCGATATTTATATATCGATACCGTTGACAAGCAGTGCTTGTCAAATTCCTCCTCGCCACCGTAGTTTTGCCGTAACAACCATCCATGTAACTGGGCCGAAATATCGGCAAAAAGAAATTCAAAAACCGCATATTGCGAATACTCGTAACATATTTAAAAAATCGGATATGTTTGAGACTTTTTTATAAGTTTAAGTAAATTACATTTAAAATTGATTAGGTAGCCATAATATGACTGATTGTAATAGCAAATAATAACATAGAAATAAAACCAACTTATAACCTTTTTGTATTGTTTAAAATTCCTTAAAAATAAATCTGAATTAAATCTGAAACTAACGGATAATCGGAATTAATTACAAATCCGCAACCGTTTCCAAAACCGATATAATATTATTTCTATATCTGTATGTGTGTGTGCAGATTCGAAATTTCTTATCCATAACATCTCTGTACTATACCAAATGGCTCCATGTATCCTAAACCTTTGTACATACTCGTATTTCATATACTCCAATAGATAATCTTAACGCGCTCATTTGAATTATTACATCATAGATCTGTTTCGTCACCGCATTACACTGTACTACAAGGCAGTTATTTGACTATGCTCGATACACTAATGGTAATAGCTGTAGAGCATAATTTTCCGGCGTAGTCACTCTGTCCGAAGCCGGAGCGGGTCTAAGAACGGCAGATCACTCGTGCTATCACACTCCATTTGGTGAAACACTTTCAAGGGCACTTCCTTCACTTTCCTCGGTATCTTCGCTTGCTTGCTTGTTTGTACGTTCGTTTCGTTGGTTTGTTTGAGCCGCCCGACCAACGAGACGGGCACCAGTTGTTTCCTACCGACGTCCTCTGACGGCTGGTGTTCGGCGGCTTCGAGGGCTGTCTCCACGTCTATGAGCGCGTGGTTACGGCATTGGAGCAGGGCTGCCAACTGTAATAAAAATTGTAAAGTATAGAATATAAAATTAGATACAATTATTAATTGGTTGCAACATCAGTACAACTATAGTCTTTGATGGCTAGTGCTATTATATTGTTTAAAAGGGCGAAAAAATGAAAACTCTTAACAAGGGAAATGTTTAATAAAATAAGGCCTGCCAATAACGCTAAATTGTAGCGTTATTGGCAGGTAAATAAATAAAAATCGTAAAAGGAAAGTGAACTTTTAGGGATGGAAAACGGTTTTTCATTAAAAAGGCATTTTTTTTATGAAAATCCGTTTCCGTGCGTGTAGGTGACACGTCGAGTAAAGCAGCTATAAGAGTAATCAAGGTTCGTATAGTTTAAGAATACAAAGGGTTCGTATAGTTGAAATTGTAGTCTTGCATTAACATGAAAGTTAAGCTGACATAAGTTAGACGGGCATGATCGTCGAAGGCATGCGGATAATTCGCTCCCAATCGAATTGGCGATGCGATTCGATTAATATTCGAATCGAATAAATATTCGGTTCGAAACTCGAATTGAATAGTTCGAATGGTTGGACATTTGATATTCACTGATTTAACCAATGAACGTGAGTTCCATTCGTTGATTAATGAAATTCAAATATATCATTAGCTTGCGAATATTTCGAATTATTCGAATTTTTTGAACTATTTGAAATATTTTGAATAATTTTAAAGTTCGAATTAATCAATTTGAATTTCGAATCGAATTTTAACATTAGGTTTGAACGGTTTCCGCACATCCCTAAGTGCGCCGGTCCCCACACGGTGCGTTGCGTCAGCGTTGCGTCGACGTAGCGCTGTCGCTGCGTCGTTTT
>DWNE01000543.1:0-27865 GCA_018249875.1 Cecropterus toxeus | reverse complement strand
TTTTCTTAAATTTACAGAATGATTTACTTAAAGAATCGTCAAGATGACATGTCTCGAGGTTGGGTTGTCTGTGCTCTTATCTATGTATGGCATACATTGTGTCTACTAGATGATGTAATACATATATGTATTTTATGTATCTGTACTAAATTTTGAGCGCCTGTGTACTATGGCCACTAAAGGCTAGAAACTAAAGGCCGAAAAGTTATTTTAAAAAAGTTTGTTTGGCTGTTTGCACCGTGATCTTGGGATAAACTTGGGACGATTAACGGATATTAGAGAAACTATGTTTTACGAATACGCTTTAAGAATATGTTCTTGTTTCATAATTTTTACAGCTCTATTTTTACCTTTTTTATGATTAAGTGTACTGCTTTTTTCTACTTATTGTTGCTGATATGGCACAGACTGACCCATTTATATTAAAACATCTGTGTATCGTAGCATCTTATCTTATTATCAGGTACGTGCGTTAGGTACATATTGTTGTATTTTCAATGTAGTGTGTTATTCGTACAAAGTGTTTTGACGTCGTCCGGTTGCCAAAAAGGAACTCGTGTCGTTTTAATATTGGATATGGACACATATTACCTGTCTTTTATACTCACATTAGGGGTCTACCCGTGACAGTAGTAAGGATATCAAGCGCAGTATGTTACATAGATGTTCATTGTGTTTAGATTTATCTTTCCACATTTGGAACAAATCAGTATTGAAATAACGGTTTAAGTAGTTATAGTTACTAAATGATAAAGCAACACAAGTACACAAGTAGACTTCGGCGACGACTTCGTTCAATAATCGAGGAAGCTGGGAATCGAACCTGCAACCATTCGCTCACGAGAATTACTGCCAGGACTGCAATAGTGTCAGCATAAAGAAACAATTATTATAGTTATCCTTTAAAGTGTATTATAATTAATACACTCAAAACGATATTGATAAATACAACAAGATTACAGAGGGAAATAAAAAAAAACTATTAAATACATATTAAAATTTATTTTTTTGTAAAAAATATTACTGTTAACGTAATCACTAATGTGGTAATAAATTGTGATGGAATACAAACCACTCACGGAGATGAGTATTGTTACATTTGGACGGCAATACCGAACTATATGGGGACTAATAAATTCAGTAAGTACAAGTTAATCGTCACCTAATAGATACGTAGATTCATCTAAAATATAAACAACTTCGTCTCTAGTACTGTAAAGTATTTATACATTACATTATTCATCTATTTACTCGCGCAATAATATAAAACATTCTATACAATACAACCCACTAATATACATCCACACATTCACTTGTAAAATACAGTCCAGTTTATAATACAAAACATAAACAGTTGACTTATAAAAATATCAACATATACATTATTGTTAGTGATTTCATATGTATAACCACGTAACATATTGTAGGTTTGCATTACACCTACTATATTTCAATTAATAATTCAATTATTCATTAAAACTAACACCATGAATATCTGAGGTCTATCATAAATATACAAACAATTTAATAAGAATATATTTACACTATATTTATCGAAAAAATTGGAATGACGCTGCAACGATTTTCACTACAAAAACATTTTTAAAAGCCCTGCTTTTGTTATGGCAGTATACGCCTAATAAAATACTTATTTGAGCATTTTGTTCGTTGATTACAAATTCAGAACATCAACACATTCACTGTTTTGTTATAACAATATTAATAAAATGATATGTAATTATAATTAGTTACCTATTGCGTCAATGTGTTTATTTTGTGACATAAAGATATATTTGGTGGGGCTGTAACTTTAAACAGTGAGTGTGTTAATACACATTCTTTAAAATTAAACCTAATTATAAAGCTAGTCGAGTACACAATTCTACACATAATGTTTTTCCTCAGTAATTGAGTGATGCAACTTGCCTTTGTTGTCTACTCTATTTAAATAATTATTCTGTTATCAGGAATGTTCAAGTTATAAACTATACTATCTAAAATATTATTCATAATGTTAAGTATTTATGTCATTTATTTACCATGATACAGAAAACATGCAGAGTTAAATTTAATTTATTTGCAGCTGGTAGGCTCTCGTAAGTAGTCTGTTAGTTGTGTTTGAAAAATGTGATATTATATTAATAATAATCCTGATTTATATTTTTACTGCTAAAGATTATATAGGTACAGTTTTATAGTAGCGAAGCGTTTAGTAAACTTAATTATACCCCAAATAAATAGAGTAGACATTACATTTATGACTATTAAAGTCCCGGTACATAAATTACCGATAATTGAAACTAATACGATTAAGTATTATGTAAGTTTGACCAGAATACGACAAAACGCAGTCCTCCATTACTTTATTATTTATTTACTGACCTTCACTGTCGCTGTCACTCTTATCTGAAAATGAGAAATGTGTATGAGGATTGTATCATTACTTAGGCGACTCACACACGTTTCCACGCAAAATAATTGACTGTGTCTTTAATTGTATTTGAATTGATACTAGTGATTTAATCTTAATGTCGATGAGTAATCCAAAAAATTAAACTACTACAAAAACTACATAATGAAAGCACAGGTGTAATTTTCTACAAATCGTGCTTTTAAACGCAAAACATTCAAGCATTTTATACAATAAATCCAATAAGTATTACTTTCCTGATAAGAATACAGTGATAGAGAATACCGAAGCAAAACCTTATATATTTAAATACAATATAATATCTATAAGTATTTGTACGTTATATTTAATTCCTCAGCACCCGGACAAAAAACCTCTAACCTTTAAAATAAACAATGAACCTTACTAAATTCTGCACATAATATTCAATACTAAGCAAAATCTCCGCTGAGCTGTAGATCTATTGTTTGATTATACTCAATGTACTGATTGTAGTCAAAAAGTGTAAGTATCGGTATTAACGAGTGTTTACAATATTCACGAAACCCGCCTACAATCCTATTATAACAATATTATAATATTGTATAGGTGGGTTTCTTGAAGCACAACTTATAAGTGGTACTTTAATGAAATATTTAGTAAGGCTTGTCTAGTTTTGTGTCCGAGTCAATAATTTACAATCCTTCGGTTCTCGACAATCTACGAAATATAATGCAGAAGCACCGATGCAATATCCTCGTATTATGCATGTTTTTGCGTGGTTACGTGTGTGGATCGCTTTATATTGTTAGTCTATTGCGGTATTATAATATGAAGCACGCTATTTATTCAGAGGACGTAAGCGATTATTGTATGATAAACATAATAAACATGTTTATCTTGGCAAAAGACATCATAATAAATTAGTGTCGTAAGATTGTATTACAAGATATACTCGTAAATGCGACTTTTTTTAAGAACTACTCTGAGGGGACCTTGTGGAGCCTTACAAACTTAACCTTTGGAATTGTGTGACACGAAATTGTAGAAATTA
The DNA here is from genome assembly GCA_018249875.1 of Cecropterus toxeus. NCBI lineage: Eukaryota > Metazoa > Arthropoda > Insecta > Lepidoptera > Hesperiidae > Cecropterus > Cecropterus toxeus. The sequence continues at coordinate 24,422 of DWNE01000543.1, read as the reverse complement.
TTTTTGATTTAGGTAATTTGATATCAATACTTCAATTAATAGTTTTAGGGGGTTATAGAATGCTACTACTATATTCAAATTTGCGAAAAATCGGATCACTATTTTGTTCAATAAAAAAAGGATAATCATAATTATATTTTATAGATAAAGTATTCGTTTTTTATGTTCAAAAAATAAAAAAAATCTGTTTACTCAAGGTACTTAATAAGTTTGAGTTATTTTATACATACGCTGGCATTCGATCATGACTTTATAATTTGAGGTCATAAGATAAGTAAGTAATAATAAGGTCTAGGATGATAGGATGATGATCTCTTTGTCACTTCTTAAGGCGTATATTTACAAGCGCAGGCAAAATATTTTCAGTGTAGTTAGCAAAGCAGTAACATAAATGTATGAGGGCGCATTTAGACCAAACGAGCAAATGTAGGCATTTGATTAGTATTATATTATGTTAACAATAATTTGTAACTGAAATACGAAAATAAGTATCGGGTCGCAGCATTTTCTGGGTTTCTTTGTACACAATGAAGAATTAAAATATATTTAAAGTTAAAAGCTATATGTACATTTTTTAAGTTTTAAGTGAGTTTTATTCGCCCCAGGTGGCTCTAATGCAATGACGCTTTGGAAACATTGGATTCTTTAATTTTATATTTTCCTTACATACAAGGCGTAAAAACTTGGTGGGTTATAATGAGAAAACAGGAAAATGTAATGTTTATACCACAAACATTAAAGATTTCTCGACAACATAATTCCGGGGGTCTTAATTACATAATAATCGTAAACCGTGTTAGCCTTAAGGCGGTTCAAAAAGTTTCGATAGTTCGTCCCTAATACGTGAACTAACTGAAACCACTAAACAAGTATGTTCATCGAACTACATATTGGAGAGTGGAGTTCGAAGTACATAATATACTAGTTACTATACGAGATACCTACCTGGCTTTACATACTTTATAAAATAATTGATTAAAAAAATGTACTACATTAGGATTTGATTTTGCTTAGGAGTGTAAGCAATCATAAATGCTGTATGAAATAAACTTCTCATACAATCTCACGACCTACGTGGCGGAGCGGTCCTGAGTTCGATCCCTGGCCGGACAGATATGCGATGGGTTTAGATTTCTGTTTTTGGGTTTGAGTGTTTGTGTATTCGTCTGTGTGTTTTCATGGCACCCACGACACAGGAGAAAATCTTGTTGTGAGTCTATGAGTGTAGAAAGGGTTTTTTTACAATCTCGTACTTGATGTTCATGTACTCTCAATAATAATGTTGATTAATATTTAAGAATGATAGTACATTCAATCGTTTGGTCAAAACAATAACGTGCAATGCAATCTACAATGCCCAAATCATGCAATAGTTAGAAACAGCGTCATGATGTAAAGCTGCGATTCGGAATAGAAATGTGCGCACTAACTAAGTGCTGCGAACTACTGACCTTTCTTACCCGGATATGCGTGTCTCTTTAATCTGTCATAGAGGTCTTCTTTCGTCCCGTATATGCTTGCGTTCGACCTCGCTAAGCTGTTCATTTTCCCATTCATACCGTTATGTAAACTCTCTTTCATGTACGTTTCGTTGTAGAAGTTAGGCATCTCCCAACCGTCTTCTTCATCGTCATAGTAATGCGCGTATGTTGAGTGATGGGACGGCGCGATGGATTCCGCATAAGGTGTATGCGCTCCGTAATAGAAGTTCACTTGAGATCCGTTTTGGTCGATAGCTGGCGTTAACGTCTTCTTTGGTTCCTTCTTCTTTGTCGACCTGCGCCAAAAATATATTTAAAATCTCGTAGAGTGAGAGGCAAACAGAAATATTGATAAGGAAAACAAGAGCACATCAATTTTAATGTTGTGTTAGCTAAAATCTTGATTATACGATTATCTCTATCAAGCAATATAATGACGATTAATAGATTTTAATGTCAATTAGGTTAAATTGACTCAATTTAGTGCACATTGGCTATATACATGATAAACTAATTTCATTAGTGCTATCAACTTAACATCAACCTGTTTCATTAGTATGTGTTATATGTATAGTATAAATAAAATTTTCTATTTACTAAATTATTTTTTACTTTTGATTCTTTGATATTTCTAGATATCTACTCTATCAATGCTTTGTAAGTTCAAGCCTTTTGTTTCATCGCCAATATGTTGATGTTCGAGCTACATTTTCTCACATTCATGAGTTTCCATGTTCTATTAACCAACGAACTTTATTTGAACGGGAAAGAATTAGTTAATGAAAGCTACCCGCAGCATACAGTACGGTTGGGAATGCGCCATTAATCTTTTTCAATGAACCGCAGCTGCATTGGTCGAGGAAAATACGATCCTTTTGAAAATAGTTGAATGAACGTTTCTTTACAGTTAGAGTAATAACTTCTGTTTTTTTCCCCTATAAAACCGAAGTTGTAACTACCCTATTGATTGTATACTACCTACTTTTCTATTTTAAACCCTACCCTATTTAGGTAAACCCAAAAATAAACTAAGTCGCGAAATATGTAGAATGTCAAAATAAGAACTTCGTTTCCCTTGTAGTAGTGAATTGTATGATTGGAAGCATGAATATAGTTATTTCTATAATCAAAATATACATTTAAAGTCTAAGCGAAGTGAAGCACTGATAACTTTTAAAAGTAAGCATTGCAACTATATAATTAGTACGACGATTCAAGATAAAGCAACACAGAATAAAAAGCGAAATTGAATTTATACCTGGCACAGATCATCCATACGAGTAGCACGAGGAAAATGATGAAGATAACTCCGCCGGCGACGCCGCTGGCGATGTAAGCGAACTCGCTCTTGTCCCGGCAATGTCTGCCCGTGAACGAGCCAGTGCAGCGGCAAGATGGATCGCCACGAGAGTCCTTCACGCACTCACCGCCGTTGTCGCAGAAGTCCACGCATACGTCTGAAATGATTTAGAATTTTATGGCTACTGAAGCTTGAAGATTAACGTGTGTGAATAACAGGGATGTTATGGATATGAAATTACGGATCTGGATACGAATTCGGCTATGAATATTATTATATCCGTTACGGATTCAGTTATAATTATTTCGGATAGTTTTGAATACGGAAATCATGTTTTTAAAGATTTTAAAACGTAAATTTCAAATACGTTATAGTTTGGTTTTATTTCTATGTTATCTTCTATGTATATATATTGTTATTACAATCAGTCAATACCTAGTCAATTTTAAGTGTTATGTTATGTTTTTAAGTGTTAACATAAAAAACATGTTTCGAAACATATCCGAAATTAACCGGTATTTTTATACCGGATACAGATACGATTACGGTTAAATTTTTATTTCGGAGATCCGATAGTTTCGGTTACAGTTACGGAGCTACATAATCTTGGTGGATAATAATTTACCTTCTTAAAAACAATACAATTATATGAAATTTCCCAATCAAAATTAAGTAATGACGTGTTCCGTCTCGAAGGTGTGTTAAGGCAAAAAACACTAAACTAGGGGGATGAGGCATTTCTGACTATAGTTTCAAGTCCTATCTCATACATGGCCATTTATTATTAATGATTATTGACTCTACCTACTTGATGACTTATATAAGTTGCTACTGATTTGTTAGCTTCTCAAATTAATTAGCTTTTTGTTCAACATTTGGGGAAAGATACTTACGAGCAGGTGGGTTTCAAATATTTTTACGAATATAAAATATGTAGACATAAAATAATACTTACCAACACAAACTTTTCCAGTACCGTTGAATCCAGGCTTGCACTGGCATTTGAATTCGCTGGTTTCCGGTATGAGCAGGCAGTATGCATTATTGTCACAGTGCATCTCGGGACCGCTCATGTCACACGGGTTTGTACAGTCGGCTTCGGAGGTCTGTTGGTTAACATAAATATTACATATATTGTTTATTTAAGACCAGCTTTTTGTCAGATACTAAGTTCATGAAAGTATTTCTGCCTTAATAGCAATGCTTATGCAGTGCCTTTTTCTGATCTTAAGGGTATATGGTAGGGTTATTTTTAGGGGTTGATTACAGATGTCCATGGGCGACAGTGGTCACCTTCAGGTGTCTTTAGGTGGACTATGCCGTCCACCTGGAGACTGTCACCTAAAGTCGCTCGTTTGTTACATGTATATTATAAAAAAAGTATATTTTATCCCGTCAATGACCCGCTGACAACGAATAGTAACTACATAATTGCATAATCATAATATAGAGATTAGGTATACATATACTCGTGTAAAGAACACGTCTTGAAATTGTACAATGACGTCTGTACATCAGTCGTCGTACGTGACTGTACATCAACGTCTTTTGACTCCCGATGAATCATGTAAATTAGTAATTTAGTATTCAAAAGACTAATAGATACAAATTTGACAAAATTACAAGACTTTGATTAAAGTGATTCCCGTTTAACGGTTAAAGACGGATAAAGAAGAACGCTATAAATCAAGCGTCATAATCACGTTTCACGGTATATAAATCATCTAATTTGTCCCGTTTAACTGGGCCAATCCATTAAATTTCGTAATGGTGAAAGTTATATAGGAAATAAATTTTGTATAAAAGAAAAGGAAAACGCTTTATTACGAAAACCAATCCAAAATATACATATTCTGTTCGACATAAATCAATTCGGCAAATTCGAGCCAACTTTGTGAATTTAATGCTGACCTATTTCACGAACTTTGTCAAGTCAATTGGATATATTTTATTGCTACGTCATAGTGTTGGTATGTCAACAAAGTAGCTTTACATATCCAAAATAATAAATTAATTGAAGGAGACGAGTCGGAAATTTGACTAAATTTATCATTTATGTTTCATGTAGTCTCAGTTGAGGTCATCTTTCGATCTGGTGGTAGTGTAATACTGTAAATGACAATTTGTAAGTGCCCCCGTAGGCCTATGCAAAATAAAGACATTTCATTTCGTTTCGTTTCGTTTCGTTTCATTTCAGTCAATATGTGAACATACCTTCATATTATTAGTTATTTTCGGCGGGAGGTAGAACCAATGAAGTTCGATCGGTGAAGTATTATCGCAACACCTATTTTTACCGAGAAGTTCTTGCGTTTTGGTGGAAGGGTGTGGTTGCCGGCTCACTAATATATAAGGCTTACTTTATTAATGCGATGATTTTACTCCTGGGGTTTGGCGACGCGTGTGATCGACTTCAGATAGAACTTCTTTAATATGACGTTGCTTACAGTTGTCCATGGGCGGTAGCAATAATTTACCGTCCGATGGAGTGCATGCACGTTTGATACATCATTTTTATTAAAAACATAGTACTTACAGCTCCAGCTTTCCTAGTGCTAGTGTTGATAGGACAAGCGATGCACAATGTTTGCTGCGCTTCGGATTGGTACGTGCCCTTTTTGCATGTTATGCAAGTGTTGAGCGTCACGTTGAGGTAGGTACCTGAAATATATTTTTTTAATAGTTGAAAATTAAACCGTCACTAAGTTTTTATTTATTAAATTTGGAAGGATATCGGTATGAATGGAAGGTAACAAAATGTTAGTAACATAATGGAATAATAGCAGCCATGTGTTCTGATTTTGTATATTGAAGTTAGAAAGAGCCGGAGCCAAGAAAGTACTTCCATTCAATTTGCAATTGTAATCAATCTGTGTGATATGCAATCTTACGTTTCGTACTTGGTTTTTAGGTATAGGTTAACGTTTAGGATAGCCTTATAGTCGAAGCTCGGCCTCTCAATCCAGGGTCCGAGGTTCGACCCCAGGCACGCATCACTGATTTTTCTAAAATTATGTGCGTATTAGAATTTAATTATCACTGCTTTACGGTGAAGGAAAAAATCGTGGGGAAATCTTCACATTTGAGAGTTCTCAAAAAAAGAGTTGTCAAAGGTGTGTGAAGCCTACCAATGCGCACTAGGCCATCGCGGTGGACTATGGCCTAAAACTCTCTCATTCTAAGAGAAGACCCGTGTCCAGCAGTGGGACAATAATGGGTTGACTATGACTAACAATACAATCTTGTGTTTAGTGAAATAACACTTACCAGGCCTACAGACAGGTAAAGAGCACTGGTCGGGCGAGGAGGCGCCGGGCTGCGGGGTGGTGGTGCCGGGCGGGCACGGCGCGCACGCGGCGCCCGCTCCAGTGGCGCGCCAAGTACCACGTGGGCACGCTTCGCAGCCACCATCTGTGCTTAGCTGCTCGCCTGGTACCCGAACATGGTTATATTACAATAAATTCATCATCGTTTCATACATATGTTTTTCTAACAAAACTCAATTATTTGGTTCTTCTTATATTCTACCACGTAAAAATTTGAGTAATTTCGTAATCGATTTTACGTTAACATTCGTATGAGCTAAAATTTTTCAAATGAAAGCTTTTATTCGGAATAACTGTCGTATTTAAAATAAAAAAGAGAATTAATTTATTAAATTTGTTTTTTTTTTTTAATATACTTAAAACGAATTCGATATTTTTTAACTTGATACAGAATTAAAATCTTAAATCTGTTTGAGATGGCGCTTTCCTCATTTTTGTTTGTCAAATTTACCTGAAGGACAATCGTCTCTACACTCAGCTGCCGACACAGCCTCAGTAGCGCGTGTGGTCTGTCCTCTCGCACAGGCGATGCATCCGAAGGCGCCCTCTCTGGGTTGGTAAGAGCCGTGTCCACAAGGTCTGCATAACTCCGCTTCAGCATCATAGTACTTGCCGGCAGCACATCGCTCTGAAATATCATAAATAACATTCTTACACCCAAAATCTTTTAGCATGTTAAGATTTCTCGCGTGCTATCATCATTATCAACTTATCAAGTTTTGTATCAGTGATGGACATAGACTTGTTTTAAGGTATGCAAAATTTGGTTCAGCGACCTAGAGGGCTTCCAATGAACATACCCGAAGGAGAGTTAATAGCTAATAGTAGATCAAGAATAGAAATTTTAAATCAGAATTCCCTATTATGTTTCAGTCTCGTGCCAAGGACAATGGCAGTGCTACAGAGTTATGTTACTCGGAGTTGTCAATGGTAGTAAATGTAATAACGCATCGGTGAACGATCTTAGGGAGGACTGATCCTATTTCTGGTTGATTAGAAATCCATTTATGAAGTAAATTCCATTACTTGAATCCATAAAAAATTGATATTAAAATTCTGTTTCCTTTTAGATTACCTTTACAGTCAGCTGCACTCCTCGCTCCAGTGGTTTGAGTGACGCCAGGTTGACCTGCAATCGCTGGGCAAGGGGTGCATTGCAGCTGGCCAGCTTCCGACTGATATGTTCCCGCTGGACACGGCTTGCAGGAGTCACTGGCCACGTCGAGGAAGGTACCGACCGCGCAAGAAACTAGAGAAAAAATAGTCATTGTCAATTTATTTACTTATACCTTCAAAATTCAAATACTTTTGGATTAAAAGTAACTTCATATATTATGCTACCTATCGAACAATTGTCCAAACGTCGGATGATCAATTTATACAGGTAGTCAGTGTATCTGTATTTATTCATATCTGATTTATGTATTTATGAACTTTTAAAATTATTATTTTATTAGACGCATTAAAATATGTCAAGCAATAATAGATAAAAGAAGATAGAAAGCATACCTATAAAAAGCAATACAAGTATTCCTACCATTAATGATTTTTTTACCTAAACCGATAAGGCAGACGGGCTACCTGACCTTCGCCTACGGAAAATTGCAACAGCAGGGGAATCACGAATGCATCGGCTATGAAGGAGAGCTCTTTTCACACTTTTATTGATTTTGCTTAGTTGAAATACAAATGAGCCAATTTAATTGATCATTCTTATCTTATTTAAACGAATTGAACTAGATAGCTAAATGCTTACCGCAGTCTGGGGCCATAACAACTTGTCCCATTGGGCACGCGTAGTCAGAAACCAGTTGTAAGCTAGCCGGATCAGGTACAGTGTTCGGCAAAATGTTTCGCACGTCGAATTGTTCGTCCTCAAGAATAAGTTTCTCCAGTAATCTCTGTACGGTGGAACGTTCGTTGTTGCCGCCGTGGATCACTGGGTCGCTGTAACGTTGATCCTCATTAGCATGTATATGTTTTAATTAAATTCGCGCCGATAGGTATAACGGATGATTAGAAACGACGTGATTATTTCTGTAAGCTAAGTCATCATTTCAATCGTATTCGACAATAAGGGAAATTACCTATAGAACGGGTAATTTTAAGTGTTGATTACAAGTTTTTTTTTTTCTCAGAAAAGATTGAATGTTTCTAGGTCATATATTAGGGCATTTTGGCTTTCTGTTAACAAAGTCAGTCAATCCGTGCTTCCTTGTTAATTTCATACTATCTATTTCATACTTTCTATTCATACAAATATATACTACACATAGTCCATCTATAACCTTAATAAACAATATCTCAATATGGAGCAAGAAACAGTGAATAAACACCAATGTGAACGCAGTACAAGGTCTGTCGAATACTAAATAGTGAATATTAATTAACATGTAGTGCTAAAGTGCTCTTGTGCACGCAAACAACTTACTTGACTGCCGGGAATGCGATCTCTATGCTGTACGTGTCTCCCACTTGTCGACCCTCTCGATTGCTTCGTGTCCTAGGTGCAATATGAAATACATGCAATGTGTTAAAAGAGAAACATGCCATGTTGCCTACATCTATAGAATCAGTGCTAGTGAACGGTAAGTTCAGTTTCAAATGTGTTTTTTACTTTTATATTTTGAATATTTTGTGATGTGCATCTAAAAGAATAAGGTAATAATCCTTACTCCATCACCGTCTACTCCACATGAAACATATTGTTTTATACATCTACGCTACGGATGTGGAACCCACAAAAGTCGATAATTGATACGTGCTGAGACAAGAAGGATACTCACTCTTCGACAGGAATAATGGCGTCGAGAACATAGGTATCTTCAGCTTTAGCTGTCGGTAGAGATGAAACTTGTCTTGTTTGTCGGACGTTAGCACGATGGTCGCACTTAACGTTGATGTCCAATTCTTTGCACTCGCGAGTACCTGTTGAAACAAATATAACGGAATTTCTTGAATTTGTTTTTCCAAATTACCTTGATTTATTCGGCAAAAGTTCAGTTTTTTATTTTCTATGTTATAATTTTAAATGCTACCACCAATCTTTCGAGAAATATATATTTTTCAATTGTTTCACAGTTCTAACAAAATTATTGTAGGTGTAAAGATACTCTTTTTCCTTACCGTCAACAGCATATGAGCAGAAGTTCCAGTCTCTATTGAGCTGATTGATAGCACCTCGCACTTTCTGGCGTAAAACTGCTTGACCAGCATCATTACAAAGCACTGAGCTTGGGAACAGCATTGAGATTTTGAAGACACGTTGTGCTGGAGAGGCAGCTGTAAAATGAAATATAAATATGATAGATGTTTTTTTGGATTTGGATGAAGGCATACGGGCTACCTGATGGAAAGTAGTCACCGTTACCTATGGACCTATGTTTCATATTTCTTGATCATATAAACGTTATAAAAGTTTAACATGACCATGTTGCACCTGAACTACATGTGAACAATATAAGGTATATACTTACGTGAACAAGCGGGGTAAACAAGCGGTAGGCTGGGGTCTGCTGTTGGTCGCCAGAAACCTTCAGCGCCACATGTGTAGAAAGGTGGTACCGGCTGCGAGAACCTGAGACCGTCGCGACAAGCGATCTCGCAAACCTTAAATTGGCCACCAGCGCCCCAGTCTCGACACGATTGGTAACCGCCAAGTGGGTCAGGGAGAGTCGGGCAGAATTCGGCTGTAAAATATTAAAAGTAAGTATCGCTGTCTGTTTAATAGCTCAGATTTGTAATAGAACTTTTAATACTTACATAGCACAGTAGCTTTGAAAGTACACGTAGCAGCATTTCCTGCAGCATCATACGCGATATACGCAATATCATAAGCTCCCCATGCAAGATTTTGTCCTGGTTTGTGACCAGATTTTTCTACAACTTTAACAACTGCGACGTTATCACTAAATACAGGCATATCCCAGTTTACGACCGAAGATCCGTTCTTTCCAATAATCCACAAATCTCCAGGGCATCGATCAACTCGTGGAGCCTCTTTATCTACTTGTAACTGTTGGCATTTGGCCCCGGTGTAACCATTTGGACATACTCTTTGGCCGCAATGAGATGGCACTATTCTTTCTACTCCTCCAATAACATCTTCGTACCCAGCCCAAGTGAGAACCAAACCGTTGTGTAGAACAGGTTCAGTTCTACAATCACGGACTTGTTTCTGGATTTCATTCGTTACGTCTAACGCACGATTCCATATTTGTACTTTGGTTAAGTGGCCTTGGAAGCCAGATTCGGTGTATGCTTTAGGATTATCAGACTGCGGTTTACCTAAAGTTACCCAGACGCTGCAAATAGAATTCATAATTTAAGTTCATCGATTAATTGTTTGTCTTTTTAGCTCCTTAATATCATTTTATATAGGTAAAAGGATAAAATTAAACAATAACTTACTATTGTGGCAAGGACTTTCCGCTGCCATAGCCATCAATTTTGCTGGCTATTAAGCCTTCTGCGATTAGCGTTAATTCACCGCCGTTGTTGCCATCCCATACTAAGGCAACGTGATGCCATTGCCCATCATTTACTGTGGCAAACTCACCGAAGCTTAAATACACGTCTTGAAGTTCTGGGAAGAGAGATACCTGAACGCCACTCGAATGCATTTGGATGATTGTTCTTCTATTAAGGGCAATATGTGAATTGCTGAAAAGGAAGAAAATACATCATTTTGTCTATCTTTCAGTAATGAACAGAAAATGTATAAAATATATATTCAATAATATATTCAGATGAAACTTCATAACATATTAACAATAAATTGTTTTACCTAACGCCATAAGCTGTGAAGAATATTCCGCCTTCATCTTGCTGAGTATATTGAACCCACATAGCGATGGTCAAACTATCAGCGGATGCAGTATCAAAAGGCACCACTTGGGCAGCACTTGAACGTAGTGGGTCACTAAAGTACAGGTCGTAATCAACACTTATTGCTACAACAGAAGAAAAGTAAATATTAGTAACGTTTTTATAAATCACTAAGGAAATTAATTGTGAAATTATTGCATACTTTTTCTGCAGTCATCTCCCGTAAGATTAAAAGGACATTGACAATAGAATCGGCCAGGTAAATCTATACAAGTCGCTGACGGTGGGCATGAATTTTCTTTACAATCGACGATATCTTCATCACAGTCCTTTCCTTTGAAGCCTGGGGCGCAGATACAGGAATATCCTTCTCCTTCATCGACGCAAGTAGCACCATTTTGACAAAGCCCAGCTTCACAAGCATCAAATTCATATTGGCACCCAATACCAGTATAATCTTGCGAGCAAGTACAGTTTAGACCGGAACCAAAGTCTTGACATTTGCCTCCATGCATGCATGGGCTGCCAATGCATCTCTCAGGTGCTGTTTCACATTGCTTTCCATCTGTTCCACTTGGGCATCTGTAGAAAAAGAAAGGACAAATTTAATAAATGGCTGAAATAAGTTTGTATTTAATATTTACGAGTGTTAGTTCAGCTTTAATGAATGTCCTACTTACACACAGAAATAATCCTGGAAGAGGTCGATGCAATTGGCATTATTTTGGCATGGTCTATTCATGCAGTTTCCAATATCCCTTTCGCATCGCTTGCCCGTCCATCCAGGTTGACAGACACATTTGAAGTCACCGATCTCATCCTTACAGGAACCACTATTGTAGCACGGGTTCGAAGCACAATCATCAATATTTGTTTCACACATCTCTCCTGTAAAGCCTTCACGACATACACATTGATATTTGTTATCCAGATCTATACACTGCTCGGTGCCTACGGGATTGCAAGGTTCGTTTAGACATTCATCAATTGCTGTTTCACATTGTAGTCCTATAAATCCTGGACGACACTTGCAAATAAAACCGTCTATTTGATCAGCACATGTAGCACCATTTTGGCAGGGATTTGAGGCGCAATCATCAATCGTGTGTTGACATCTTTTTCCAGTATATCCAGCTTCACAGTTACATGTGAAATCATCAATGCCATCGATACAGCGTCCACCATTCTCGCAGGGAGAAATAACGCATTCATTAATATTGATGTCACAAGAAGGCCCAGACCAACCGGGCTCGCAAATACATTGGTGGGTAAACAGTTTATCGACACAGATACCATGCCTGCATGGTCCATTAGAGCATAGATCAATTTTTTCGTGGCAACGTTTTCCTGTGAATCCAGGAGGACAGTTACAGCTGAAGTCGTTAACTAGATCAGTACAAGGTGCACCAAGTAGACAAGGCTTTTCGATACAGTCGTCAGTGTTTAATTCACAAAGTTGACCTTCCCATCCCGGTAAACATTCACATTTAAATCTGCCTTGTTGTAAAGCGATGCAAGAAGCTCCATTGTTACAAGGATTTCCATTTGCAGAGCAGGGATCAATCTGTAAATATATATAAGTAAAATTTATCATTCTATTAATGTTATGAAGTTCTCAATAATTTACTTATCAAAAAAATATTTACCGTAATATCACAATCAATTCCAGTGTATCCAGATCTACATAAACATGTGAAGTTGTTATATCCAGGCTCATCTTTGCACATAGCACGTTCGGGACATGTGTCATTTCTGCAATCAGATCTTTCTTCTTGACAATTGATACCTCCGTATCCTGTAGGACAGGAACATCTATATCCTTGTGGTAAGTCTATACAGGTACCACCATTATAACAAGGTTGACTTTCACACTCGTCAATATCAATTTCACATCGACGTCCCGAAAATCCAGCTGGGCAGTAACATTGGATACCGTGGCCTTTAGGGACGCACAAACCACCGTGTTGGCAAGCACTGTTCGAACATTCAACAGGTAAGCAATCTTCTAATCCAGTAGCGCCGGTGCCTACAGTTTTCATGTTTGTTGGACATTCCATGCATAAGTTTTGACCTATTAAGTTTTGGTAAAAGTTTCTTGGACATTGTGAACAAGGTGCTAAACCTGTGGGTGAGTATGTTCCCGGTGCGCATTTTGATCTACATTTATCTCTTCCAGGAGCTGCAGGTTGGTAAGTGAATGTATTTACTGGACAAGCCTGGCAGTCCTTGAATCCACCGACTGGTGGTTCACCAGTGTAACTGTTTCTGGGACATTCTAAACATGGGACTAAACCGGTTGGTGAGTAAGTTCCGTAGCCACAAACTGGTATGCAGTCTGAAATATCTTTTGATCCTTCTTCTCGTGTAAATGTTCCTTGTGGACATTTCAGGCACGAACCTTGTCTTGCTTGGTTTTGGAAGTATCCTCGTGGACACATTGTGCAAGTCTTTTGTTTTTCTCCTGCAAAGGTACCGGCAGGACAATGCACTGTAAAGAAATATATGATTCAGTTTGCTTTTCTCTATTGTAATACTACTGCTAAACTTACTATTAGACTATTATTTATGTACATATGAATAAAAATTAAGAAAATAAACACTTACAGCATCTGGGAACATCGTTCGTATCCATGTTTAGTACTTCGCCGACACTACAAGTAAAACCTCTTGAAATAGAACTTCTAATTGCTCTCAAGGGTGGACATTGATTTCCAATAGACGAAACATTGAGTACTGGTTCAATAAGAGCACTGGCATATGGGACGGACAGATCAAATATTAGATTCAGTGTTGATCCACAAAGATCATAAAGTTGAGTTTGTCTAATAGCTGGAGTGATAGCTAAAATGAAATCCATCTTGACGACATTTTCGTCTAATAAGCTTGGCATGGCCTTTATGAAAGTAACATTTATGTTCACGTTGACAGCTGAACAGCGCTGAGATAGTCTTTCATTCAGTATATTATCGTATTGCGCGAGAAGATCCTTGTATTGCGGTAGACAAGCATTTGATACGGCTCCCAAAGCACGATATTGCACACTTGCTACAACATGGTATGCAGCTTGCTGAGTATCTAAAAAATAATATTTATTGATTAAGAATTTTCTAAATGTAAAATACTTATTAGGATATAAAAGCCATTATAAATAAATAATTATTATAAACTTACTTTCTGAAACACAATCTGGTACTACTGCAGTTGGCACCCATTGGCGTTTAGTTTCACACACAAATGTCTTAACAGGTTCTCCATCTGTAAAACGGAAACCTGGACTACACGTAGCGATACACTGGATTCCTCTGTCGCCTGGAAGGCAGTTCATAGCACCATTTGCTGGTGGCATAAGTTCCCAGTCTACACATGGCGTTGCTTGTACCGACACCTTAGGAGTAAATATATCTCATTAGTTGTGTAACTATTAATTGCTATAAAAAGTTCTTATTATTTCTAATAGTTTACACTTAGTTTAATTGTATTGTATATTTTGATTTAACAAATAATTTTAGTTAATTGATATTAAATATTTATTATTATTTTATTTACTTACTTGGAAGTGACATTGAGCTTTATTTCCATATTTATCTGAGGCAACGACTGTTACATTTTCATAACCACGTATCGGTATTACTGCTCTTTCAGGGATGAATTTCAGGAAGACTTCTCCTGATGCATCTGTTGCGTTGATGCGCCTTCTCGTTTCATTGAAGTTAACAGCATAGCTGTCTTGTTTATCTACTAATTCAATAACGTAGCTTTGAGGACAGTTCAGTCTAGGAGGTGTATAATCTGGTACAGTGATGTTCACTTCGCAAATGGCAACATTTCCGTCAAAGTCGAATGCCACATATCTGACTACCATATTGTGGAATACTTGAATTGGGGTTCTGAAATGTTTCGGAGTTACATCTAATCTGGCGATAGCACCTGAATTATCAATTGCTGTTGGTTCTGTAAAGTTTACTGGTAATAATCCTCCATTTACATCTGTTTGCACAATAATTGATTGTTGAGGACAGTTCTGGAAAACTGGTGGCTCATTATCTGTAACGGGAAATAGTTAGTTTAGTTAAATTAAGAAAGTAAAAGAAAGGCTTTTGTAGCTTACAAGCATTTGAATTTTGTAAATAAGTCCCGAATAATCACTTACCGACGCAAGGAGAATATCCATAATCGTAACCTAATAAAGGTTCTACAGAAGGTTCATCGCATCCCATCAATTCAAACTTAAGACATGCATTGTCCATGAAACTTACGATACCCAGAATAACAAATCTAGCTTGAACATATTTAGGCAGTGTTATCATTGCCAATTCTCCGTAATTACCAGGATCCCTCATTGTTAAATTGAAGTTCGGGAAGTAAACAACATAATTTTCGTTTTCAGCTTGTTTATAGAAGAATCTAATTTCTGTTGGTCGACCAACGATGTCCGATGTAACTACTCCTTTGACTAGAATGGCTTTAACTCTGTATACTTTTCCTAAGTCGACGCTGACATAAGTAAATGCTTCTGTTTTTCCACACCACCCTGTTACTGAATTAAGCCTGATATTTTTCGCTTCGTAATTTGGTCGTTCAGAAGTTGCATTAATTGCTGAATCGGGAATTCTTCCAGAAGCTAAACCAAGTGGTCGGATTACTTTGCATTCTGGTTCACGTATACATGTTATAGGCCTTGGATTGATTAATATGTAACCAGGTCTAGAACAGCCGAATAAAACTTCCGATCCTTGTTCGTAGCTTCTAGCAATCTGGTATCCATCTGCTGGTCTGCCGGGATCATCACATACTGGTCCCTCGCATCGTAAATCACCAAAGTCCCAAATTCCGTTTGCCTGACATCTAACGACGTTATCATGTTTACTCGTTTGTCCAGCTAGTTTAAATGTATTTTGACATCCAAAGAAGAAGGAACTCTGATACCGCGTGTCAAGGTATTGACCGTATTCTGCGCCAGGCGTAGGCATGGGAACACCACAATCTTTTCGTGGACATTGTGGCTGAGCCCCAGAAAGCCAATAGTCAGGAAGACCCTGTAATTATTAAAATGTGTAAACATTAGATGTTACTTATATTATTTATCAAATATAAGATAGTGTTCTATATAACAATGTATGTTGTTGATGTTAAGAATGTTTGTTTAATACTTTACCGGTTTTGGGTCATAAACACACTGCCGGAATGGAGATGTTACGGTATTTCTTAACTGGCGTCCAGGTGACGTGCAAGTAATTGTTACATTATCTCTGTAGGGTACTAGTACACTTTCAGGATCATCTCTAATAACCCTCAAACCATCGTTTTTATCATCAGACAAAGTAACACAACGAGCATCTGAAAAAAAAATCATAAATTATTGTAATAAAATAAAAAAATATCTAAACATGTCGAAAAGATATTTTTTTCCTATGGGAAGTCGGTAAATAAAATTGTGCGAATATTATTATTTATATCTTACATTGACATTCAGGTGCAGTGCCGTTCCAGGTACCACTTGAAGTGCAAAGAAGGGACGAGAAACCTGACATAACATAGCCAAAGTCACACTGGAATTGCACAATGTCTCCAAAGTGGTATGACGCCTTCGTTGATAGCAGTTGTCCATTTTCTGGAGGCGCTAGTGGTGGGCACATGACCGGTACACATGATTTATTTCTTTGGTAGGTATCACCATCTCGTTCACCAGTTTCCGATCTTTCAATAGAGAATCCAGCTGTACCATTTGTAGCGTAAAGTTCGTATCCAATATTACAGCTGCATGAAAAGTTACCTGGACTAATGAAAAAAAATCAAATGTTAAATTGCTTTCACCATTTCTGTCACAAAATTATTGCTATAGGTGCTCTTAATATTATGTATACTTACGTATTAATACATTTTTGATCACATCCACCATTATTTTCACTACACTCATTAATATCAGCACAGTCTAGCCTGGCACAACCCATTATTTCTAGTTTCAGACACGGGGCTCCAACGTAATCTTGAATCTTAAATTTCACATACTGGGCTTCAATTGGCATTGGAAGATTCAAAACAGAAAGAGTGGGTTCCAAAATACGGAACTCTACAGCGGTACCATCTGGATTTGTGTAGTCTTTGAATATATCAGTCAAGTTATTCGTGTATTGTATTCTAATAGCTGATGTAAATGCAATATTGCCATCAGCTCGCATGACGCTCGTGGTGCGGAAGCCCCTGATTATCGTTGGTGCTCTCAAATCCACAAGAATCCAATTTGCTCCAGCTTCTAAGTTATTTCCACACCAACCACCTCCATTGTTAAGTCGGATCATCTAATGTGTCAAAAAGAAACAATATTTCGGATGAGTAAAATAGAATTTTACCTAATGTTATTGATTTCAAAATCTATAATTATTTTGTTATTATGACTTTTTTAATATTCAGTAGAAAATTACATTTATTTGTAACTTACGCCTTTGTGATATCCAGGTTCTGGTGTGGATGTCGTAATGGATTCATCAGGAATAGCACCATTGATTAATCCAAGGTCTCCAACAGGTCTGCAATCTAAGCTTGGAGCGAAACCAGATTTACAAGGACAGAAGAAACCTCCCTGGGTATTTTTACAATCCGTCGATGCTGAATCACATTGGCTACTTATGCACTCATTGATGTCTTCACAAGTTGGTGCGGCATCAAAACCTTGATTTGGTCCACATTTCAAAATACTAGGACCATTGAGCTTGTATCCTGAAAGTATGAGAAAGTGTTAATAACATTTTATTCAGTTTAATACTTTAGTGCGTATTTAATTTATAAGAAAATTAAATACCTTTATAACATTGAACACGAGCTTCATCTCCAAACATATAAACTCTCGTTTGGTCAACAATGAATCCGTTTTTGATCTCAGGGAATTTAGGGCAAATAGCTTTTGAACACGTGGGTACATCACCAGACCATGTCCCATTACTCATGCAGAGAAGTACTGGTTGACCGGAACGAACATAACCAGGTTCACACTCATATCGGACGATCGTACCGTAGCTCCTGCCACCTCCGTTTAGTATGGTCACATTAGCATGTGGCACATCCGGAAGTGCAACACACTGTGATGCTGTAAATAAAAAATATGAATAAGTACTTTTTGTAATTATTCTGGTTTGTTGTAAGGAATGTAATCTAGATTACGTCTGAAATTATATTGTCTTCATATTATTTGTTTGGATTAATGCTTAATTAAAGTACATACCAAGACATGTTGGTGTCCTTTCCCATCTTCCGTCAGCTAAACAGGATATTCTTTCAATAGGTTGTCCAGTTGGAAAAGCAAACCCGGCGTAACATTGGTATGTGGCAACACCGCGATATGTTACGTTTGTAGAGCCGATAGAGAAACCATTATCAATTTGTGGTACTGGTCCACAATACACCTCTGAAATTCACAAATAAATACCTATATAAATATTTATTCTTAGTTCTAACTAATTTAAGTACAAATAAAATGACATTTCTTACCTTGACAACTAGGAATGTATGTGGTTGACCATTTTCCTCCATCCAAGCATTTAGTCGTAATACGAGATTTCCCTGTAGCAAATTCTTGACCGATTGGACATGAAAAGGTAATTACAGTTCCGAAAGCAGTATCTCTATTAGATGCTAATGCTCCTATACCTGATTTTAGCGGTGGACAATCTGAAACATGAAAACATAAAAATAACAGATAAAAGGGCATAAAACGATAAATTGGAATAGTTATTACAATGAATTTAAATACATTGCATTATTTCTTTTAAATAATAAAACTTTACGACTCTCTTAAATATTTACAGTACCTGCTGAGAACGTCGCTTTCCATCCTATTCCATTATGCAGTGCATCAGACACGAACCGTATTAACATTTCCCCACTTGAGGCAGTGAGTGTTATTCTAGGCTTAACTGTAAATCCATTCTCAGAATGCAGCCTAAGTCCACTTGTGCTCGATCCATCGAAAACTTGCACGACGTCGGAGGGGTGAATATTGAATTCATCAAACTTTAAAGAAAGTGGGCCGCCGTTGGGATTTTTAATCCTGTACATACATTCTTGATTGTTTGGGTAGTTGCTTAAACCATAAGCAGGTGACGTTATTGTTCCGTTAGCTGCAATAACAGTTGCCCTGCACCCTTGAGAATATCTCATGTTGAAGCCCTTTTTAGAATCACCAAGACTTGTTCGGAAGTACATGTAAAGATGATTGGTAGTAGATATAACCATTTTGTCGTTTTCATCGCCCGGCCCTGTTAATCTCGCCAGTACTGGACTAGAGGGTGTATTTCCATCCTTTATTACGATATAATCTCTGTTCATTTCTAATTCTAAGTCCTCAATTTCTAAAGAAACTATTCTTCCTGGTTGGGCTTCGATTATGTACATACATTCTAAGCCACCAGGATAGTTATTCGGATACCCAGGAGAAGTCAATACCTGGCCTTGGGGAGTGGCTCTGAGAATACCGCCACAGTTAGAGGATTCCGTTTTCCAAGAAGCACGGAAACCCTTTCTCTCCACCGACCCATCGGAACTAAACTTAATAATCATAAAATTCGAAGCGGAAACGTAAAGTTTGTTAGATAAATCTTGTTTTCCTGACAGTGTCGCTAAGTTGACTGATTTATCTTCGGTTCTGCCGCCTACTAGGATTTGAACAGTGTCAAAAGACTTTTCAGTTTCAAAATCTTGGAACTGTAAAACGATATTTTGGCCTTGTGGTCCCTCGAGTGTCCATTTGCATTCACTGAATGGTGGATATTTGTGAGGGTAGTTGGGACTTTCCACAACATCTCCACTGCTGGCCATGTAGAAGTGACATTCGGAAGCGCAGTCCATTTCGTCAGAAGCATCACCACAATCGTCTTGCTTATCGCATTTGAAGGCTGCGTTTATACATCTTCCGTTTGAACAATGGAAGGTTCCTAAAATCAAATCGAGCTTTAAGCTATTGTTTTATTTAAACCGTAAAAACAGTAGGTAATCAATTAATTAACAAAGGTTCTACTTGTTTAAGCATCAGGGCCAAATAATAGAAGATATAAAGAGTAAGTTACTTCCTAAAAGGATAATACGTACCTGCAGGACAGGCATTAGCTTTACACATGAATGGGAGTAGTGTTTCGCAAGTGGTTAGTTCCCAGGATTGGTTGTCAGAAGTGACGTGAACGTCCACACACTCTCCATCTTTTGGGTTCGGTTGCCTCAGGTCCCAGTAGCCAGCGTACTGGGATACCAAAGCACCAGCAGCTGACTCCAGTGTGTTTGTTCGAAGGTCGTCAACAGTCGCAAGTCCAAGCCAGTAGTGGTTATTGCTTGGAGAAGAAGGCACCATACTTGATGTCATATTGTTTTCTGTGTAGCTGTCTACGACCATCAGCTCGCTCCCATATCTGTAAATAAAATTTAATAATCACGATTTATATTTTCCTCGGTTAAAGCTATGTAATACTCGTAACTCAGATATTTAGATTATATGAAATTTTAGTCATGCCAAAAAGAACGATTACTGACAATAAAAGAAATTACGTACCTTCGGCATAACTCCGCCGCTTTCTCCCATGAATGTCTGATATTGAAGAATTTGTAACAGTGTAGGCCCTTGAGCTCCCAGCCTGTAAAAAGAAAACAACTTGTATTAAAACAATGAAGATAAATAAATAATGTTTTATTATAGGAATAGAAACTAAAATACGACTTCGCAAAATTTATATGGACCTGTTGTTTGTTTTTGTATTTACATTATGTAGTAGGTACGTAAATTCCATGTACTCAGGTGTAATTCCATGTAAGGTCGACTTTTAGTTACGTGTTCCTAATAATATGGGACTGATTAAAGTGAGTTCGTCATTCTAACAGCGTGATTGTTTTACATTACCGTATGTTCCTTTTTCTTAAACGTACGAGAACTGTGCGGAAAGAATAATTTATGTATTTCAAGTAGGCGGTGAAAGGAAAACTTTGCATATTTTGTGCGCAAACTTGTTAACTTTGTGAATTAACTGTGCAAATAGTAATAATACGTGTGGCTTTCACTTCACAAAGGGCTTGTGGTGAAAACATTAGAAAATGTTTCACTCTGAACTTAGGTAATATGCTTATATCATGGATCGTAAACAACTTGGTTTTTATTGTTTTGTTATTACCTTACATTAAAGATGAGTTAAGTACCTACAAATTTATTTTATTGTAAATTTTAATATAAGTATTTTAATATTCTAAATGGCGTATAATAGTATATCAACAAAAATCAACAGTATTTCAAATAGAAGAATATTCAATTTAAAAATTGGTCACCTCGAGAAACTGTTGCCTATGTACATATTAGGATTAACTTTTCTC
The DNA here is from genome assembly GCA_018249875.1 of Cecropterus toxeus. Lineage (NCBI taxonomy): Eukaryota > Metazoa > Arthropoda > Insecta > Lepidoptera > Hesperiidae > Cecropterus > Cecropterus toxeus. The sequence goes on along the minus strand of DWNE01000543.1, from coordinate 3,144 downwards.
TTTTCGTAGAATTTATTTAATGTAGACCCGTTAAAAATATATTTTTGCAACGTTAACGCAATACATGAAGGAATCGAAAACGCATTTTCGAAATCGTACGAGCACGTTGCAATTATGGAATACTTCCGTGCGTGCAGCAAAAAGCAAAAAAAACAAATAAGCACAAATAGAGCGTGCGAGTTTGGCGACCGATCGCGAAGACCGCGGATCGCGTTCACGCTTCACCGGAGCTCGCAACTCGATGCAATGCCTGACCCACTTGTGTTATGTTACACTGATATACATTGGATTTTCTGATACTTTTAATCCATCCATCAATTAGGTCTTGGAGGCTAGCTGCTGGACGCAGTCCCCTAACAAGGAATTTTCCCAATAGTCACCGTGGTGTGCGTGTTCATAAACGCAGTAGATGATGGTGTTAAAAAGGAAGACGCTCATCACCTGGATTTTTACCCGACTGCATCAGAACCAGGGTAATGATATTCGAGCGTATGTTTGTATGTATGTCCATTTCTTTGGCACGCGCTACAGCTCAAACGGCGTGACGGATTGTGACGTACCTATGACATATCATAATGGTCTCAGTGTGCAGAATGACATAGGCTATATCATTTTTAAAAACGGCGCCTACAAATAAGAGATAAAGAGGGAGGAACTATATAAATAATAGTACTTCTTATGACGCGACCATCTTAGTCCTCGGGAGAAGCAACGCATCTGTGATCGACTTTAGATAGAACCCTTGTTTTATATAAAGTTGCTTACAGATATCTATGGGCGGCAGTAACCACTTACGATAAGGTGGACTGCATACCTAATCGTTTGCTACTTCAGTATTATAAAAAATGGAGGACATTTTGAGAAGACTTTTTTGAGGAAAACTCATATAAAGCGTAAAATTACACTGATATATCATTATGAACAAAAAAATCGTTTTATGCAGTCGAGTTTTTAGTTTTACTATTTTTAATAATGATACAACATTTCTCAGAAAATGTCAATGTAAATATTGTTCATACTACAGTATAAATTGGACCATTACTTAAGAAAGGTCCAAGATTATAATGTAATCTTGCAGATCACTGGAGCGAACGCCAGCAATAATATCAGTTGAGCTGCCACAACATCGATTCAAGATTTTGCTGGCTTAGACATCATAAGATAGTATATGGATTTTAGCGCATAGACAAGAACCGCTTGAATTATATGCTGCAGAATTTGTGATATTTTTTAAAAATATTGTCTTCTCATAACGTTATTTTTTAAAGATTACTTTTTCGTAAACGTAGATTAGATTATATACATTCGATTATAAATCCGGCCACGATTTCATGGGGCTCAGTAGGATATTACCTAATAGGAAAATAAGTAAAAGTTTCACATTTGTTCCTGTGAAAACTTCATGATAAACATGATATTAAAAGAAAATCATATCAAAAGAAAGTCATATCAAAGAAAGTCATATCAAATCAAGATAAGTCATAAATTTAAATGCAGCGCTATGTAAGAAAATAATGTCTATGCATCGACCATTTTTAAAATTTTTAAGTAATTTACATATCGGGCTGTAGATTTTCAAAACTTGTACACACCTGAAAATTTGTAACATGAAAACTTGGTTGCAAAGGGCGGCCTGGAGAGAATAAAATCACACTCCTAAAAGACTGATTCATTTAGAATTGAGGATTATTTCGTTGTTTTAAAAATCTTTTATGGATTTACGTTAGGTGACATTATAAAACGATTTAAAAAATATTCTTTGTTTAACAAAAAAGTCGCTGCTTTTCCGTGGCAATATGAATTCACTTTGTTCTAACCAATAATATATAAACTTTGCTAAGTCAACTTCGCTTGGGTAAGACAATACTTGAATACTTAATTTTACTCCAATCTTAAACCAACCTGTGACATATGCATAACAAAATTTTAATATATGCATCATCTCACAAGCAGAGTGTCTAGCTGAACAAGGTTAGTTATCTACAATAAACGGTTCTTGTTTGGGTTAGCGGTTGAACATGGCGAGTTAACGTGCCTGTATCAATATCAGCTGAGCTGCCACAACACTGGCTCAAGATCCTAGAGTGCTTAAACAACGAAATCACATACATTGTTTATAGAGTACACTGTACTTATATAATTAATTTAAACAAGGATTATACTTCAAAATGGTGACGGTTTTGTGTATCTTTGAACGTTTCGTACGACGTGTGTATGAAATATTTATTTATAGGTTTTAAGGATAGAACACCCTAAGATTTGACTCTGAAAGCACAATTACCACACCTATTTCTGACTAAGTAAGCAGTGATAAGCTCTATAGGGATGTGATTAGGGATGTAAAAAAATAATCAATTATTTAATATATCTGTTTTTTTTTAGAAATATTGATTTTTATAAATGGGTTTGTTGCTTATAAATAATCGATTTTTTATTTTTACTTTCGTTTTTAAGCCGTAGCTTTGAAGTTTTTGTAGTTTCACGTAGATTTGATATTTTTACAGCAGCTCTATAATAGAAAACGCCATCTAGTGCCTATTATTTGTGGAATTTTGCATAAAAAGTCAACTAAATTAACAAAAAGTATTTGGGGGGCAATCTCTATAATAAAAAACGATGAAAAGCGGATTATTTGTTTGAATAAACATCGATTTTTGGAAAATCGTTGATTAAAATAAAACGTCGATTATTATAAAAATCGATTTAGAGACATGTTTATCCATAGCGTTCCAACTTAGTCATTACGGGTAGCTTGGCACCTGTGACTAGCCTCAGGTCAGACTCTCATCTTATCTAGAGTTAGCTTAAGATGTCTGTGGACGGAAATTTACTGTGTTCAGTAATAACATACCCATAATGCCAATGATTTAGATAAAATAAAAAAATAAAGTTCAAATATTTAAAAATGGTCCCTAATACTGCCACAAACTGCCCCACCTAAGTTCAAAATAATTCTATCTTTCAAACCGGCATCAGCAACATTCTAACAGAATCTCATTGAAGCGTTTCTAACATTTTCGGACATTAACGGAATTTAAACTTGTATAATTTTTAAAAGATATAAAGTTATAATTCGAACTTCTTCTTTTATATTTCATTTCCGCTTTTAATATCTTGATTTCCTCTAAACATAAAATATTTATC
>DWNE01000542.1:0-27879 GCA_018249875.1 Cecropterus toxeus | reverse complement strand
ATAATTGATATATATATAGGCGCTTCCCCTCTCATCGCACCTCTCAGTCGCCCTTAATTGTGCTTAAAGTATCGAAGGCAACGTAATCGCCGTAAACGCGTGAAATTATTACTTATGCTGCAACTTAATATTGCGCAGTTATCGCGATATTTGCTTGTCTTATTTTATGTACTAGAGTATTAGAGTTAAAGAAAAAACTTTTCGAAGTGATTATCAATATGTGGAGTTAAAGATTACGTTTTTTTTTAATATGAAAAAAAACCTGTTCATTCATAATAACGTAATAAGTGAAAAAAGGTATTTAATTTCATTGACTTTTATAATAACATATGTATTTAATCCATAACAACAAATAAATATATATTTTTCAAACTTGCACTTTTTGCTGACCCTACTATATGAATGATGTCACATCGACAGCGGCAAATTTAGCGCGAACAGTAAATGAGCTGCTGTTTTCAATATATTATTTCGCTCATGTAGATACGGTACCTTCTGTGTGTATAATTATTTAATTCTTTAGTGTTATAATAATTATAATGCGTTTAAGTTCGTTAGGAAATTCTTGCCATTTCATACGCATAGCCATGGTAGAGCAAATGCAATTTGATTACGCATCCACAGATTTACTTGAAGCACTTATCAGATTGCAAATCATCTTAGTTTATCTTCAAATCGTATCAAGAAAGATGATATCCAAGATGATTGCCAATAGAAAGTCGCCGTCTAAAATAATTACTTGCCGCGTGTGATCAATCGATATCCAACTGGAAAAGCAATCGAGTGCAGGCTTCTACTTCGCTCCGAGTGCATTGAATTCTCATAAGTACGGTATTTGAATGTACATAATCTAGTTCAAATTCTAAGCTTTAATTTTTGCGTATTGAAAGCTAATAATCAGTTCAACGATAGAAAATCATCACGAAGAAATCTTCTTGACCGAGTTTAAGAATGATTTCAAATTAACGGTCGGTCACTTTAATCATAGAAAAACATAGGGCAGCAATGTGTGGATTGCTGCACTATACCAGTTATTTCGGCATAAAGTTCCCAGGACTATATCGACCGTACATTTCGTTACCTTTTTCTTTTTATTTATTTTTGTTTTGTTACTATTGACGAACTTTACGGTTATTAATAACATTCAAACCTTCTATACTGATAATGAAGGTTAATGATTATGAACAAATTTCAACCGCCAGGGGAAACTAGTACTGTGAAATCTACCGAACATTCTTCATATGCACTTTCTCTAAGGATTTTCTTATTTTTAGTGAAGACGCGTGCCCAGGAATGAAAAAGTAATAGATTCTCGATAATTATGATTAACATGGTGCATCTATGTAGCTGGAATGCTATGCCAGGCCCTTGCAACGACCTATGCGGTATTCACTTAGAATTGCAGCATCACGTTATATAATTATAACAAGCGAGTAAACACGTCGTGACCTACAATATGCGACCGTTAGTTTACAGGAAAGAGTAATTATATGACAATTATTTACCACATAATGGGATCTTTATAGACTAATTGTAGAGAAGAGCATGCATCGTTTTGCTTATGAATAATTCCAAAGCTTCTTTAAGGCTCTGATACGTAAGATAAGATTACCCTAAGTACATAATTATCCACTCTACAAAAATAAGTAAAAATGCGTACAGCATGCGTAATTTATATCTCATGATTGATCTATATGCGCCGGCGCCGGTCCATTAACGTATCTAACACATAATAATGATCTCTATGATAACACACGACTACTTTTTGTAAGTAATGAAACCAAAACAACTGAAATTAATGTACGGATCGTTATGCAAATTATAGTTCGAGCGCATACTGTAATCACCGGTTTATTAGAAGAATAAAATACGATACTTCTACTACGTTTATGTCAGATGTACATATGTTTGAATGGCAAAGGATCGTTCGATATATTTTTATTGGTGTATTTTATTAGGTGCTTATTCCGCGCCTGTGTGTAATATAAGAATTAAATAGATATTTTCAATTGTGCACTTTTATTAAAAAAAATAATACCCATCAGATATTTATTTCAAATGCTTGCAAAGGCTTATTATATGTGCGCAAAATTAACCTTTTAAAACTATTTATTTAAATAATACATTATCGTAGTGTAAAAAAATCTTAACTGACAATTTGTAAATATCTCCTAGTACAAAATAAAGACATTTTATTAAAAAATGGTACGCCATAAGTTCATAAATCAGCAATAACATGAATTCGTATTAGGACAATTTAATAGTAATTTTTACTGAATTTCAATTGAAGTGTAGCTTACATTTTTCAAAGTGATATGACGAAAACAAACGTATGAGTTAGAAAAAATGTTATTATTCTATCTAAAGTGCAAACTTGAAGGTGAAAGAACACGTTCCCATTATCATCGGTCCGGTTAGTCGTAGAACAATTAGCAAAATATAAAAAGACATACCTGAAGCTCCTTGTCCGTGTAGTAATGCAGGCCTGCGTACTGCGCCACTTTGTCCTCCGCCACGCCCACGCGCGGCGCGGTGAACACTCGCGGGCCCTTGCACGCCTGCGACGCCTTCAGGCACAGATTCTGCACGACCACACACAAACAATCACTCCAAATACAAATAACACCCGTTACGACAATAACATTTGCCTACATACAACCGACGTAATTGACGCTTCCTAGAATCGCCGCAGAATTAACAACGCATGTAAAACACGGCTCATTCAATAAGGTTGGAAAGTGGCCCGCAGAAAGCTACACTGCAGTTAAGTTGTAGCGGTTTATGATTTGTGCCCGCTCGCGGATTCTGCTTATTTTATAAATAAGCACCACGTTAAATATGTATTAACGGTATCTCCCTCGTATAAAATTATTGGCGTTGAACCAATTTCTAGCGACACTATATTATCTTTTCCTTATTACTTCCATGATAAAATAACGGATGTTCTAAAATATCCCGTGGAATTTATATTTCTAAGTTAGTAAGCGAAATTATTTCTAGACATGTTTACCATAAAGCTTGGTAAGTAGGTATATCTAAGGTCGTGTATGAGATAATTATACCAAATTGGGGTTATCGTTTCTGACGATATTGATTTTCCTTTTTCCCTTTATACGAAAATACAGCAACACTTAACACTACTGTTATCTGGTGGAGTGATTTGGGGACATTTATATACTAGGCTGCTTGTAAAATGTGATTGGAACACGTATACAAATACTCCCTGTATTTGTATACATGGTGCAATCACATTTTACTCTCCACAACAGTGTAGGTTATACGATTTCGCGTACTTTATGATTTATGATAATACTAACATAGCTTCTAAGTAATCTGTTACTAACCACATATGTGTCTTTAGTAGTCTGAAATAAATGAATTTCATTTTATTTTATAAACAATAAGTACACGAAATCGTATAACCTTTCGTACCAACATCATCTGTAGATAAGTACTGTTTCCAGCGTCAGTTTTTAAGTCAGATAGCTTTATTTAAATCTACCGTCAGAGGAACCGTTGACATAAATAAAGCTTATCATATCAGCCTTCGGACCACACTGTGTGTACAGTAAAGAAATACAATTTCTTACAAGAACTAAATAAATTAACCAAATCGAAAGTTACCTCAAAATAATCGGTGCCGGGTGTATCCACTAGTTGTACAAAGTGTTGCGCGGTGCGGCGGTCGGAGTCGCTGAGAGCACATCGCATGCTGCCATATTCATATTCCGCAGACCGACACGGGAACCGTTTCTGTATAGAATTTTTAGTAATGAAAAGTCTGCATTTAATTAATATCTTCTAATTATCTAACAATTCATTTTGATGGAGGGATTCTGAATGAAACTTATAATCTACTGAAATATTAACTGCAGTTCCATTTGAAGTCGACTGCAAACCTCTCAGGATTAAGTTAAAATATCTCGGGATTCTACTAGTAAACTTACAAAAAAACGTTACGTTTACGTTCGAAATTTTAAACGAAACTGCTAAAACAAATTGTAATTTTAATATAACGTCGTTCGTTCAATTTATCTTATCTTGTGTTGTTTTAACGCTCTTTAAAATTAATAAATACTCATAATAGGTGAAATTAACCTCCTTCACGTAACGGTATTTAAGTGACATAATACTTACTGTGTTCCTACCTTGTTAAATACTTTCTAACAAAGTTAGTTACCGAGTACATTGTAAACAAGTTCTATCATTTTCCAATATCTGAAAGCTACTAGAACTGGGACAAACCCATAAAATATAAATTGAATAGATAAGTTGAAACAACAGCGGAGGCGTTGGTTACAATCCGCTCATGATGGGTAAGGCAAATCGTTGGCACAACAAATTCCGTGGGCAAGAAAATGATATAATGGTCATAGTTTGTAAGTTGGTAATTTGTGCAAAGTGGGTACTTTACCTCGTTGAGGCAGGCAGCGAGGCAGGCCTCTTTGGTGGAAGTGTAAATTATAGTATTGTCGAGACCCCGGAGCGCCTTGCCGGGCACTCGCTCGAAGGCCCACGGACGCAGGCAAACACTCTCGGTCCGCACTTGCAACTTCACCATGTAGTATGTGTTCACAGCTCTCTGTCATAAAAAAAAATATATAAATAAACTAGTAACATCGTTAAAACATTAATACAAAGAACCCAACGGTTTAAAACGATTTTTTTTGTTGATAATGATATTATACATTTAATTTTGGGCTTATCTTAGTTCGGGGAAAAAGTATTTTCGTATTTTGAATGTATTATTAGTAATCAAACCTCTTTGGCTGTACTGAGTGTAACTGGCTGGTTTTAATACCATTAAATGTTACCCTATGTCATTATGCAAACTGAGACAATTCTAATGATATGTCCGTTAAGCCGTTTGGGTTGTAGCGCGTACCGAAGAAATTGACATGACAAACAAATATACATACATACGTTCTAAAAACATTACTCTCCTTCTGACACAGACGGGTAAAAAAACATCACAATTGAGTAGCTATACTAACATTTCCGCTATTCAATAAAATTACAGTTTCGGTGCAATTCAAACAAAGTAATATGTGTATAACATCATAGACGTGTATTAAATTAATCTAAGGAAGTTCCAAATTCAGATATAAATAAATAATAACGATAAACTTGTATTTCAGAACTACACATCAAAGCTCATCTTCGATAATGATAGTCAATAGAAAAACTACTTCGCATTATTTTGTTTTATATTTATTCTGTTGCAATAGTTCTTACATACTTTATATTAAACTTTTTTCGTGACCGCATTCTATTTTTACGGAAATGACATTGCAGTCTAACACTAGACTTAGCTTGTGGAATCCAGCGATTAGAAATGTAATTTGAACTGACATAATGACAACGTTCGTCGTTAGTTCATACATTACATAATGCATAAACAGTGTACGTACCGACGTGGGTACATGTTTAATGCATTACTCAGAAAAATAAAATCAGTACGTAAGTTACGAGCATGATAGCCTTTACCTCCGAGAAACATGAACACCGCTGATATTCAAAGAGATAATTTAAACTAGTTTAAAAAAAAGCACCACTAGATTCAAGACCATCTATGTCGAAAGCAAAAACAGGCTCAATAATGACCCGTGTTCGTAATAAACTTGAGTACCCATTACGGAGACAACTAATAACACTCTCAGTCTATTTTAGCTCCATCGCAATATAAACAAAAGGTTTAATGAGAATCAGAGCTTCATTTTTAACATTTTCAGAACGCTCATTAGACTAAACCAGTGTTCCTCAACGTGGGCGATGACGGCTTCTTATAGAAGATATACTGAGCAGTAAAGGGCCCAGCGAAAATTTGGGGGCCTTAAACCGGTTTGAAGGGGCGAGAACTAAATTATATATTTTTTCAGCTCTGCGAGTTCCAAAAATAGGAGTCTTTATTTCACCCAACTATTCGCAACAGGAGCAAAAACGACAGCACTAGAAAACTCTGGAGTACAAAAGAAAATTGTTTGAAGGCGTTTAGTTTAAATCTCACGCTTAACCCGAATGGTGTCGAAGCTCTAGTTTCTCAGATTTCCTGAAGGGTACTAACTAAACCAATCGCAGCTACTAATCTGATCTGTGCATCAGTAAACTAATTGGCAACGAGGAGTGTAAGCCGGAGGCCCCTATCTGCGTACAGATTTATTCGGCTATTAACTAGGAGCCCGAACAGGTTTTATGTATTTGTAAGGTGTATAATCTACAGGTCGGATGTAAATTAGTGTCAATGGTCCTACTGATAATAGAACTTCAGGTTACGCTAATATATCTAAATAAAGAAACATTAAGCTATAATGTTTGGCAATTTAGTATCATGACATTTTAACTACTTTCTCTAACACTTTCTATGGCATATCAATAAACATATGTAAATGGTTTATAAACGATTATATTAATATAACTACGTGCTGTTTATCTGATATGAAATGTAACTAAATACCAAAACAAACTTGTATAGTTAACTATAGATTGATACGTATTATACTAAGCCTAGTCAAGCCTAAAGTTGTAAGCATTCAGGAATATGTAAAAATTGAATGTATTTTAATTTTAGGTCTTAGTTCACCGTGGTGGCCAATTATAAATTGGTCAGCTTAATATAACTTTGACGATCATACCGAAACCTCAACAGGTGCAGAAGGAGACAGTAAACAATGACACAAGACAATATTAAAATCGTTTAATGATTTTTTTGTCATGTCATACGTTGCGAAGTTGCGTCTACTTGTGAGAAGAGTACTTCCATGAGTATAATACATGTGTTCCATGAGTAAAGCACAAGTAGAGACAATATAAAACTCGTTTACTGACATTTTATTCATCTTATACGTTGCGAAGTTGCACTTATTACTCTAAGTTTAACGTTCTACTTCTAAGGAGGTTACGTTAATAAATAATTATTTCTTAACATACCTGAGGCGTCGCCATCGGATTATTGGCCTGGGTGTCATTCTGCAGCAAACACCGTGTTTCTTGCACCGGCGTCAACGGGTTTAGTACAAAACTGGAACAAACAACCTAACATTAATTTCACATTAACCATCTACTACACATAGCTTACGACTAATGTAATGGTAATAATACCATTGACATTTCATATCCAACAAACATTTTTGTTTTATTTATTTCCTTTTGCAAGTTTTACATTATAATGTTCAACCGCCATAATTTAATCGCAGTGTATTTGTTTTATTTTAAGAGTCTATTTTTGTAACATATCGTTGTTTTGTAAGAAAAATAACAAACGCACATAACAAAAAAAATATATAAGAGCGCCATTTATAAATTAAGCTGTACTTTTGATTATTATCTTTTTATGAATGAAATTAAAACAATAAAAAAAGTCCATTAAACACAGTCGACTTAAAGCACCAAGTTTTTAATACGAAGATAATATAATAAGAATAAAACTATATATTTTACTTAAAATTGATTAATTTGGAATTATGCGGTTATTTTCGGAAAGCGGCGAAAAAAAAAATTTTTTTTTAAGATTAACATATGAAAATTTATAAGTTAAAATATAACAGTGAGTGATTTTAAAACGAATTTACCCCAACTTCTTTGTTTTACATCGAAGTCTTCTTGTAGTAGCAATCTAACATATCCCCTATCATAACTTTGTTGTGTCTCGAAATAAACTAGTTTACGCTTCTCAAAGCCTGTGAAAAAGTAGAGAACTTTATGTATCATAGTTATATTTCAAAATAAAAGTTATATAAGTTCTGGCATGGGGTTTTTTGCTAAAAACGTTATTATTATAAGTGCAATTTATTTATTAACAATAACAAATAAATATAAAATAGTCCCTAATCCTTCCGCATTAAGCGTAAAGGCAGTTGCGGAATGTAAATTAGCGATAAGCTGCCAATATCCAATACGTCGCGATGTATGTCAATGTATACTAATCTAGTCAGACCGATTATAAAAAGCCCGTTTACGTAAACAGCTATCAATCATTATGCAGCTGATAAGGGTACTGTTCACATCGACTGTTAATGACACCGAGCGTTACATCGTGTAACGGAGAGTGTACCGTTGCGTATATTTCGTGTTTTATAATATCTACGGTAAACAGGAGTTACTACGCGATACTTGCTGTACTTTACGCGTATACAACATGTTGTCTGTCGAGTCAACTAAGCTTATCTACCAATATTATGAAGAGGAAAGATTTGATTCTTTGTTTGTTTGAATTGAATAGGCCCCGAAACTACTGGACCGACTCGAAAAAATCTTTTACCATTGGAATCCTACATTATCGGTGATGAACATAGGCTATAGTTAATAAAAGGAAAAAAAAGAAAACCGTCTGAAAATTTCGTTAATGTAACCCGATGTATGAAAAAACTATGCGTAGCGAAACACGGGTAGTTCAGCAAGTCTATAAATAAAGGCATGTAGCTTATTCTTCCGGCTCCGCCTGGTTCGGTCTAATTATCACAGTACTGAATATAAACTATTTGTGTGGCAAATTTCAGCGAAATACGTCCAGTAGTTTTAACGGGAAAGAGTAACAAACGCATACATATTCACAAACTCTCCCATTTATAATAATAGTAAGTCGGCGCTTATATACTTGTAGGACATAGAGTCTTCGTTGTAATGTAATAAAATAAGTTGAGCGCCGACTTCAGGACTATGTACTATGTACTGTGTATGTAAGAAGCCAATATATATTTAATTTTTTTTTTGCTTTTTGGTGACATTGAAGTCTATTTATATTTTTTGTTAAACATTTTTTTCAAGATTTTTATTTCCTTCTGTACATGGAATTATCTTACAATAATCTAATTACATTAAATTAAATTAAACAAACCGAACACTGATTTGCATGTGGACAGTATTCATGTCAGAGACTTTTGTAAAACAATATTTTTGAGATCTATATAAACTGTCGGTAAATAAATCGGTATATATTTATCAAACTCAGAATTTCACATCAAATAAACCTAAGGGAAACTGTATCATGCATAAAAATTACCAGTCGCCAGATTACAAATTTACAAGTAGCACACTCATTTTCACCTCATATATGAAGACCTCATAAATACTGGCATATCTTGCACACATGCAGTAAAATGTTAAGTGATCACTCACCTTATCTCTATTTAAGGTTAATACAGGTGCAATATATGTATGAAGAGTAATTCGATACGTCACTCGTATTGATAAATGACTAACCACTCTTTGCGAACCTTTACTCCCAAGAACCTTTTTAAAGAAACTTTATTGCTAAGCTACGAGTATCACCAATATAATTTATTACAAATACGTGGCTTCTATGTCTGCAAATACAATTTTTAATAAATGGAACATTTATTGGCCAAACTCCATAAAAGGATAACTCAAAAATGGATGTATCGATGAATGGATAATATATAATTGGGATGTCGATAAAAATTGAGACATACGACCAAACATTATGTAATATTTTTAAAATTCGCTTTATAATATAAATTCAGGTTTTATAAGAGTAGCCTAAAAGTTATCGTCAAAAAAATATACATTTTAAGTGACTTTATGCTTTTAGATATAGATTTTTTATGCATTAATGCAGTCTACAGCTATAAAAGTGGTCACTGGGACATGCAAAACTTTCCTGGTAATTTATTATGCAAATCATGTCATTAATTTAACTTTAAGTAGGAAATGAATGTCTGATAAATACTTAACACGTCAAAATATTATCTGTTAAACATTATATTTAAATAGATACTGTAACAAATCACATTAGTTATAATTCGATTATATGTATATTAAAAAAAAATGTCACATACCTAAATGTATATACCTAGTTAGTGCAAGTTGTATTTTTGTGCGCGAAGTAATCTCCATCTTAGTACTATTTTTAAATCATTAATTATTCATTACTTTTTAATTGATTTTTAAGTCCCAATATATCTTTATATTTTAGAAGTTATAGAATCAACCAATAAACGAACTATCATTTCCCGTGTACAGAACGTGTAGCCTATTAAAATAGGTCTATTTAAACCTCTATACAATTTATTGATCATCACACCGCTGGTCGTGAACATAAACACGTTTATAGAGGAATGATTAATGCTCTAGAAAGCCCTTGGAACTAATGACATTGAATTCCGTTTCTGTTTCGCAGCTGGAACTCTTAAATAAATCATTTTGCCACGTTTTTCGATGTTTTTTTCTATTTATTTAGCCTTAAAAATTTACAAGTAGCAACGTCGGACAAGTTACTTATGTTTTAATTGCTCTAATTAATATTAACTAACTAATTAGTACCATACACATGTTCTATAAACAAAAAGTTAAGATATTAAAGTACCCGTCAAGGATGGAAATCAACGAAATCGGGACTCTGCATATACGACTTTATTCGTTTAACATTGAAAGATGTTTGTAATTGCTTTACAAAGCCAAAGAACGTTGGGACCTGTCGGGACTTGGATGAATGGCCGCTAGTGGCTACCAAGCGCGCTTCCTGACTTCTGAGGACACATAAGGTCGTCGGTTCCGGTTGTTATCGATGAATATCGGTCGATAAACCTTGTCGGAGGCGTTATGGACGATTGGAAAACATCCGACACAAATTAGTCTCTAATCCGTACCTTCCGGCATTAATAGATATTAGAACAGCATGGCGAAGCACTCTCGAATAGTAATGAAAGAGACTCAGTATTTTAAGTTCTATTGAAAAGATTGAACTCATTTTTCCGACTTACAAATGGACTACACTTACCACTAAAAAGCAAGTAGACTGCTTAAAACCTTATTACTGAGTCTCCATTCTTAAAAGTCTCGTAATACTTTTAAGGACTCAAATAAATGTAAAAGAATCGAGGGTAGATTTCAATACTACGTACCCAACCAGCCAAAGATGTTTGTATTCTTTATTTTAGTTTTAATAACTTAAACGCATTGAGGGAGTTTGAATGACTAGAACACGAGTCTGCGGGCTAAAGGGACTCGTCATTTGAATCTTCATTGTAGAGTTAGTAAACTTAAGTGGAGTTTTTATTAAGTATAAAAAACTGAGATTCTTGTTTTACAAGGCTTTCCTCAATTGTGTATAATAAACTAAACACTATAAATACATAGATATAGAATCTCTGTATACTTATTCAAGTAAGATCCAAGTCATAACTTCATTAATAAGCTAGTATTGCACTCATTACCCTCTCTTAAAACTCACGCAGGTAAGCATCAATGAGAACACGATGTGAATCCCAACAATACCAAATTAGAGCAATATAATGATAGGTTAAGTGGGCATCAGCCGAGAATTATGCATACAACTACTAAATTATAAACTGCAGGCGGCCATTACTGGCGCCTCAGAACAGGCGTCTAAGCATCGCATCAATCATGTGGTGAACGGTTGAAATTGTAAAGTAGCCCGTGAATCATATCGTTGCAATTCATCTTCCTCTCTAAAATCAACGATGTATTTTGATCCAAGAACACATTAATTATGCTATGATAAAATAATCGACTAATAACCCAATTCGATTGATATCTGAAAGTAGAGATCGAGGTGATACAGCAAATGAGAGTTGTGACAGTAAATGATAAGTCATTCGTTCTTCAAAAATGAATCAGTGATGCGAGCCACCTCACAGTCATCCAGCGCAGATTTTATCGAGTCTAAATTTTATCTGACAGCATCAGACAGTCAGTCCATATAGGATTATAGTAAAAATATCAAACGACATTCTAACTGCATGTTAACTGGCCGATTCCACTCAAGGACTCCTGACATCAAATCCGAATAGAACAAAATTCTTACCGCTTACACTGCCACTGTAAAGCAGAACTGCGGTTCCGTAGACTAACCACAAAATGTTGTTCTAACCTTTAACTCGATATTAAACCGGTCTGACACGCAATGGTTCCGGGTTCAATTCTCGATCCGACGGACATCTAAATTATGAATAGTGTGTGTTTTCCCAACACAGATAATAGAATCCGTAGAATAATAAATATAGAAAGGGTAGTTTAAGAAGACGTATCACACTATACCGTAGGAGACGGTCTAGAATTTGATATTTGCATAAATAAGTCATTTACTAGTTACCTAATGACGCAAATATTCACTAAGTGAGTCAGTTCTAACACGTCCAGTTAACGATGGTCAATATCACATTCTATCCGTCGTATTTCTTTAAGTCAGTCCAACGTGCTAAGTTACCCACGCTCCGTCTCAACTAATTGAATTGAATATCTACCGAGTAGATTTTCAATCAATACCGTTCGAACTGATTTTGATGAATCTCACAAACGTCACTGTACTGTTAGATGCCGCACTCGAGCTTAACACTATTAATTTTTTGCATTACCCAGTGCTTATTTGATAATACTTAATGAGACGATAAAGACCGTAATCTTCTTCTGATTGATTGGCATTGCCGCATTAATACTGTTCAAGAGTTTAAAAATACTAAAGCGAAATCGATATGACAACTTTTTAGTTTTGATAATGTATGTAACATTATTAGAAAGACATTTGGAAAGTAGGAAAGTGATACGTAAGTAGTAATTCTTGCTAATACATCTTTGCTAGTGGTTCTTCGACTTTATTTTTATACAAAGTCAAATATCAAACCTATTGTAATTTAATCCAAATTTTGAAACTTATTTGTAAGCCAATCCAAAGAGCATATTTGTGCCGACCAACAGAGCGACGTCCTGTTGGTCTTCCTAGGTATCGCTGGATTAAGAGTTAAGGTGGGTTAACGGGAAATTAGAGCCAGTAACTGGCAAGACGCATCCAGGGATTGCCTCAGATGGCGAACTCTCGTATCGGAAGCCATAACCCTCCGTAGGGCGCTGAGTTAAGGTGGTATTTTTCAAAACGAATCCAAACAAAAGTTTTGAAATATACAGGAATATCTGTCTTACTGAATGATTAATCTTTGAAATTATTGAATTGGTTTTTCATTTAAGAAGAGTTATAGATCGTACCACAATTAGTTCTTAAAACCCAAAAACATCTAAAGTTCCAATCTTAAAAATTAGAAATCTAAATTAGTCAAAATATGGTACTTTAGATAATAATACTAGGTCGTTATTTTGTATCACATTACGTAGTGTTAATTTGAAAAAAAAACATACATGGGAACATATTCATGCCTAAAAAATGCTAAGTAATATATCACACAAATGACTAACATCAAACATAAAGCTGTCACTAGACACGTGGAATACTTATATATCGCTGCACCCGTATGTAACTTTCACCAAAAATATTTCACGACTGCGTGATAATGTATGCGACAAGGTAGAAATTAATGATATCATTTGAAAGCTCATTAAGCTTTTACGCCCAAACCATGTCACTGAGAAATATGCAAGCGGAAGTAAGAGCTTTCGAGCGTGTTAACTGTAATGCAGTATGAATTTTAAGATTTATACTAGTAAATGAAAGTGTCCATGTCCAGATACTTGTTGATATCATGTTTTTTGTCATCGAGTTTTAAATAAACTTATCCATCATGTCACGGCAAACAACTCTATATAGAACAAGGTTTTACCGGAAGCCGATCTCAGATTCGTTGCCACATCTAAGGTGGTCGTGTATGATTCAACAGGCGTCTTCATCTTTCCACCGAAACATAAGAAATATTTCATGCTATAAAGCGGTGGTGGTACCACCATGAACACAATATTCCAAAATATTTTTTCTTTGACAATTTTTATCAACCTTATACGAGAAACACAGTCAGACTAAAATGCAGTTCATCAGTTGTACAGAAACAAAGCTTATGTGCTTGTTATCAAATGAGATGAAACTCCTATACGATTTCAGATGTAGAAGAAACGTGACATTGAGATCTAAATTAAAATCTCAAGTTAATCTATCCGCCTTAAAATGTTATACCTGAAAATACATGTTACATCAATTGATTGATATTAATGTGAATTTTAGGTTTCTTTTATTTTGTCGTGAATAAATTTCTATTTCATTCTACTCTATTATATTAAACCCTAAAGTTACATCTTTAGTAAGGAAAACCACACAAACAAGTACATATATGTGAAATTCTTTCACGATAAGCAAGGATCGCAGGAATATAAATTGTGTGAAAAATTTTATTAACTAAAAATACTTACTAGTTTTCAAATGCCAACCAAGTGGAATGCAATTTTAACCGATAACATCTTGAATTTCGCAATCAGATGGCATTGCCGAGAAGTCAGTTACGGACGCGGTTATTTGAAAAAGACTTTAATAACAGTATACTCGTTACAATTGACACTATCGAGCCAACCAGTTTCTGTATTTAGAACACAAAAAGTGTAAAGCAATCACACCATAATTTACCGTAAGTGCAACACGGTCTGAAAAAGAAAATAACGCACAATACCATTAAATTAAATATGGTTTCGAAACCGCCAATAGACATGAAATCCATAGATGGTTTACAAGTGGTTCACCGGCAATAATCTATTGAAGACGTATGCGATCACTTTTACTGTTATCCAATTTGGAGCGCGTCGGTTGGTTTCCGCTTTTACACGGTTTGTGGCGAGCTGTTCCAGACACATTGTTATTAACCAAGACCGTATCATTGGAATGCTTGAACCGCGGAGGACGTGTGGCAGACTGACACACATTCGGCTCGACCTTAGCTCGGAATCAGAAGAAACTCCGGTGCCGCGAATTCCGCATCACATCTGATTTACCCAGTACACGTTCCGTACGTGAATTAGTGATTCTTCACGTCAATCCGATCGCTTATCTCGGACATTTGGGTTAGGCTTCGTGATCGAAGATGATGATACTAGATGGTTATTATTTATTTCATGATCGCTCAGAATGACAAGTCATGTTTCTGATTGTGTGCAGCGTCCGTATGCCGATGCGGAGATAGTTACTGATTTCGCATTTCACAAATAAGACAAATGTTGAATTAAATGCATGACCGTTAAGGAAATAATTGTAAAGATCTTAAATGTTCTTCAACGTTATGCTCGGATGAATTGTATATACAGTTTAAAAAATATACCTCAAATTCTACAATTTGTCATCAGATAGTAAAACACACATGGATTTTTTAACGTTAGGTGCTTTTCAAAAGTATGTTCTTTTAAAATAAAAATGATAAAAGTTAAGAAGACTACTTAATCTTTGCAGTATGTATGAAATTACGTTGCTTAACAATGCATCAGTAATGCTGAATAACTTAATTAGCTAATTAGTATTAGTTACCTGAACGCGGCAGCTTGGCAGTCGGGTTCCTCGCGACACCACCCTTGGCACTCGTACAGCGATAAGTTCCGAACAGTATAATACGCCGTGCCCGAAAAGTCTACATCCGTCAACTTCTCGAATGCCATTCGACCTGAAACAATGTCAATTGTTAAACACTTTTAAGTCACACAAAAACCTTTTGTCCAGCACCGCTGTAAGGCCTTTGTATCATTCACATAGTATAATTTGTATAATACATAGTCTAATCATAAAATAATCGATTTAAATTAATTCAATGAATTGTTCAGGCTAATTCATATGTGGTGCTGCCAATTAGATACTGTTCTCATTCATTCGATTTATTCAAAGGCGCTTTATTCAGTCCATTCAACGTT
Organism: Cecropterus toxeus; assembly: GCA_018249875.1. Classification (NCBI taxonomy): domain Eukaryota; kingdom Metazoa; phylum Arthropoda; class Insecta; order Lepidoptera; family Hesperiidae; genus Cecropterus; species Cecropterus toxeus. The sequence goes on along the minus strand of DWNE01000542.1, from coordinate 12,297 downwards.
GCTAATCAATCTATTGAACTCTGTATAAGAAATGGATTGCAGAGTAAATTTCTTGTTCTTTATCTTTATACACTTTCAATCACATTCCTTACCACAAGGCATTACTTACGAATTACATGTATAAAAACCTTTTGCAAGAGAAAAAAAAATGAGAATATTTTTACTACTACCTACTTTAAAAAATACAATTTATGCAGATACTTAATGTTCAAGTTATAAACAAACACATTTTAAAAAAATAGATAAGAGGTATAAAAATGCTAACAAATAATATATTCTAAGATCTGAAGAATAAATTCTGAAAAGCATTTGAACACACATTGTCTAAAACAAACATGCATATTAGAGAATATTCTCTAGCGCACTGGAAATTTTCAAGTCCTAACCATTAGCTAGTGCTCAGTAAACACTTGTGTCTACAAATAACTGAGTTAGCTCCCGTTTTGAAATTGTTTACCCAATATTCACTATTCAGCTTGTTAGCCTGTTATACAGGCTTGTGTTCTCTAATATTTACAAGTAATTTTGATTCTAAGAATTTTGTTTTAAATATTGTATGATATGATATGCAAGATCGCAAACAAATTCATATAATATAAGCTATATGTATATATATGTTGTCGCCGACATATATAAAGTTCTATGATTTCCATATTTATAATGCGACTGCATTGCATATTTAAATAATGGTAGAAATAGTTGTCGATATTCCGATTTCATTTACACAAAAAATCCTCCAACGACTTTATTATTTTCTTTTAAGTGTATTAACTTACGACTATATTTTAATTCAAATAATGTGTATGTATTCATTGAACCCATTGTAAATTAAATAAGTTTGTTAAAATCAAGATCATACAGCAATATATTTAATTACATATCTAGAATAACGTTGAGGCTTCAAGAGTCTAGTCATTGAATTGACAATAAAGTGAGCCTTAGGCACCTTTTACGAGCTAACCTATAAAATCGTTACAATGAAACGCACTTTCACAAACACTTAGAACTTTCGCAGGAAGGTTTTAATGCACCATACTAAAGTTTAAGACCGACAATAGATGAAACCAATTTTTAAACGAAATACAAATTAGCAAATTTATCTCTTTAAATAATATGCGCTTGGGTTTCAAAATAAAAAAGACGTTTTTAATATTTAAATTAATTTAGTTTAAAAATGATATATTATAAATAAACACAATAAATAAATTTTACCAGGTGATAGAACCAATGAAGTTCGACCAGGGAGGTTCCACCGCCACACTTATTTCTAGCGTGAAGCAATTTTTGCGTTTTGGTGGAAGGGTGTGGTTGCCGGCTCGCTTATATTTGAGGCGATGGTCTTAGTCCTCGGGAGTAGCAACGCATCAGTGATCGACTTCAGATAGATGTTCTATATGAAGTTGCTTACAGATGTTCATGTCCAGTAATCACGTACCATCAGGTAGAGGGCAGGCTCGTTTGCAACTTCATTTTTATAAAAAAATAAAAAACAAAAAGAGCAACTAAAACATATATAAGAATAAACTAATTATAATAAAGACTACTAAACTGAGCTCCTTGCTAATTCTTCTTAGGTGAAATCCTGATCTGATTAATTGATTAAATTAAAATTTGTAACTGATAATTTTTGGAATTGTATTTCAGTAAAGTTTAACCAACACGAGACATGAATGTCATAAACGGCATGAATATCATTTTAAACAACAATTTTACTAGAACTTTATGACTCTTAAATATATTTATACTATTTTAATAGCATTAAATCGAATAGAAATAAAGTTTGGTTAAAGGGGCGTAGAATTTAGCGCATCCCAGTACACAGTTTCAAGCAACATAATAAAAGAAAATCATACAGAACCAGTGTACTTCGACCGGGGCGGTAGCACCGCCACACCTATTTCTAGTGGGAAGCTATTTTTCTGTTTCGTTTATAAGGTGTGGCTCACTTATATATGAGGCGACCATCTCAGTCCCCGGGAGTAGCAACACATCTGTTATCGACTTCAGATAGAACTCCTGTTCCATATGAAGTTGCTTACATATGTCCATGGGCGGCAGTACCCACTTACTGCACTGCATGCTCGTTTGCTACTTCTTCAACCAAAAAGACCGGTAAATAAAAAATTGTTAACAGTAATTTCGTAGTGAACAAATATGAATACTTACTGTATACGAATGAAACCTGCAACAACAGTAACGCTAGCCGCGCCAGGACCAGCGCCTTTCCCTTCATTTTGAATTATCCACCTAGAACAAAAGAAAACAACAATTAGTATTTAATATAATTTCATATTGTCTACCAATTCCCACTTGGCCTGTGGTAGACTGACCTGAAACTCTCTCACTCAGAGACAAGACCCGTGGAGCAGTTGGACAATAATGGATTGACGACTATAATTTCATATTTCGTTTCATTGCTTACTGTATTGTACTTATTGTATGACTGTATTACTTATGTTACAAACAAAGACCTAATTTATTATTGCACATGAAAACTCAAACTAAAACTTCCATATCGTTACGTCTTTATTTTTGATTTAATTTTAAGTATCTGCCAGTCAGATACAACATATGGAGGATATATTGCTAATTCTATATCCTCAGTAAGCTTTTGCAAATTCTTGTCACTCTGGCCACTGTATATGTCATACAGCCCTTATATGCATGTGATATCAATGTTGCGGATGTTGTAAACTCACGACAGAACGATCTACACAGGGCTTTGGACTGTCATTTCTATTATGGAGACAGTCCCGGAAAGGATCTAGCAATCGGATTTAATTGATTGCAGTCATTCATGTGTCAGATTATTATTAAATTATTTATCCCTTCTACACTTATAGCCCTACATTAGGGTTTTATCGTCTGTCGTGGATACCATGGACACTCAAAGACAAACACACAAATATCCAGACCAAGATCAAAATCTAAATTCATCATTCAGATATCTGCCTGGCCGGGACGAATCCGAACCCAGAAACGAATGCCTGTCAGATCGGTATGTTGAATGCTCCGCCACGCGGGCAGTCATTACAATTTAACAGCCATACAAATACAATAAAATAAAAGTGACATGTCACTATTATTTACAATTTTCAGTTAATACAATTCAAGTACGTTCTTCATGAACGGTTACAAATAATTCTCAATAATCACGAGGAAACACGATAAGCACTATATCGAATGAAGGTCAAGCTCATATCGGTCTGGGCCAGCAGAAATGCAATGACACAAATTTTCATTTAATTTTGCAGTACAATAACGCTTTCACTAGTCTTTTATCAACTGATGAATGATTTGTAAACGTGAAAGTAAGACGATTGTTGTATTATTTGCGCGGAGAACATCTGAAATCATTCTTATGCATGGTTAATGAATTGAACAGCTTTCGATTGCTTTATAATGTTCTGCTTGGTTCAACACATTCAATAAACACCTAATTTACACACCCACCTGTAGTTAATGTACTAAGTTGCTTTTTTGTTTATCGAAGAAAGCAATCAAGGAAAGTAAAGCGCCGTTTCTCTTTACAAAGTAATGAGTATAGGAATTATCGAACAAATTTTGTTTTTACGCACCCCAATTTAAATTAAGTAACTTTCTCGCTAAGATACAACATTTCAAATTAAAAAATCGGAAATCGATTTCAATTTGGATATGTAGGTGGGTACTGGGTACTTATCGGCTGACATAGATATAAACGGCAGCAATTGAATTTATCAAGTTAAACCAAATATCAATCGAATCAATCAGCAATGTCATGTACTCGTATTATGCTACCAGGCGATATTATTTCTAATCAAAATTTAGAGTTCTAGCTGACATTGCTATTTGAATATTGTCGTGATTTTATAGTTAACATTTCTTATCTAAAATATTTCAAAAAGATATTAAAAAAAGTCAATTAACTTCATCACTTAGTATTAAGAACTATTTATTTCAACAAATTATTTATCTATTTAATTCAAATGCTTAGTATGTTAATTTCGGAACATTTATGCGCGGAATTTGTTGAATAATGAAACGAATTTAAATGTGTGTTTATAGAACTCCCGAGAACACCCGTGGCCGCTATCTCAGTTGGGATGTGAGATTCCGATAGGAATCTTTACACAATGCCTTTGTTCAAATACTGTTAAGCCGCTGAATACAATGCAAAAATGAAACGGGACGTAGTGAGCGCGGATGCAATTAAAAAGCAGAATTGTACAGCCATAAATTATGTATGTATGACGCGTTACGTTGTCACATAATGGTTATAACAGTTATATCCAGGTTATATCACAGCGCAAGCTAGCGTAGCGCACCGGTAACGCAGATGCAGCCACCGTGTAGGAACAATGCGGCATGCGCTCTCAAATTGCCCAATTTAACGGTAAAACCGACTTTGGAAGTAATTTGGGCATTTACTCTTCGACGTAACTAACAATCGCAATGATGACGGATGGAGCTTTGAAAATTCGTAATGAGAATAAAAATGAGTAACGCTATTGGAGGCGGATTGCGCCAATTTCAACCCAAAATTATACATCATTTGAAAAAAAAATGATATTTAAATAAAATTGCAATCTCTAAAAACTAAAAAATCACAAGTCAGAGATTTAACATTACTACGGATTTACTTACATTTTTTGGTAAATAATACTGGTCAGGAGGTAATTTTTGCTTATTTATGATTCAATGTAATGAATGTACAAATAATATCATAATTAGATAGCTGTAGTTGCCTGCTTTATTTCTATATACATAATCATTAGTTTCCGTTTTCTACAATGTAACGTACATACGTATGTATCTGAATTGATAAATGAATGAGAATCATAGCTCTACATTCTCATACAGCGATTAAGTCAGTGCAATTAATTTTTAAAAAATACGACCCGATTCCCCTTCCTTTTAAACTTAAACACACTTTTTGTTCATGAGAAAGTTTCATCGAAGAAAATAGAATTACGTTCGTGTAAAAGTCACACGATTATGTGATTATTTCCTTTTATTAGCATAAGTAATCTGCTAAACGGTATACCCAGTGTGAATAGGTTAATGTTCGTATATTAATAACTAAAAGTTAAAAATAAGTGTATTAAAATGATTGATAAGACAAGACCTACTACAATATGTCTATTTATTGTTGCTAATATTTCCTGCGAACCATTGGAATAATTACTTACAACGAGAAAGGAGGTTGGCACGGCAGCTATGGATGTATGCACCCATTCTGCTTAATGACATGCATATTCGTCAAAAGACTTGAACTTAATTCTAAATGCCTAGTCATCGGAACGCCGAGGCTAGAGAAATAAGAAAATAGTTGAGGTATACATTTGTAATAATAAATTTGTGCTTAAGAGGTTAAAAGTAGTTCCTTAATTTTTCCAGTAATATAACGTGTGTGACACGTTGCTGTGTTGCCAGTTAACATTTTTAGAGAACTTAACAACATGATAACGCGTCCTTCAATCCTTAAATTTTATGTGAAATATTTAATGGATTAAAATAGTTTTGAATTTTGACGTCTTATTCAATATATAGACTAGGTAGATAGAAATATAAAGTATCTATATAAGACAATGGATGAATAGCACCTATTATTGTTAATTTTATTGCAATAGATATATAAATATCCAATGAAAAATAACTAATTAAGTAGGTGTCATATTATATTAAACTAATGTTATCAAGAAAAAAAACATTACGTTACGGACACTCACGAAAATTTGCATGGAGCGTAATGACGGAAAATCAGAAAAATGGACGACACCAAGCCATACAAACAATATATTTATGAATATATTCTGAAAGCATAATACAAAACACGGGCAGCGTCCATGCCGGAAAACTAGTGTGTAATTGAAAAAGAAAGCAACAGTTGACCTCAATATTGACAAATCACTTCCCCAATTAGCGACCATGACCGTCAGACATGGGTACCGGAGAACAATGCGGTTACTGCCAGCCACCGAGTTACTGGTACAACGAACTCCGCATAATAGGACTTATACGAATATACCGTGTCACGGCCATTTCGTAGATTAATATCGGCCGTCCTGAATGCATTTAGAGATAAAGGTGAAGTTTGAGCTTTACTTTGGGTAATTAAAATGTGATTTGTATTTTAACATTTATTTATTTGTTATGGAGTCTGAAGTTCGTGTTAAACAAGATTTTTCTGTTGAGCTGTAACGAATGTAACTAAATTGTTTTTTCAAGATTTAAATATTTTTGTACTAAAAACGGCAGTTAGGTATGCCGTGCATAAGGTCCTCAATATATTAAATGATATATACGAGTATACTTTTGACGTTTCCAACACCGGGAATCATTTAAAGTTTACAAATCCGTTGGATACATATCCATAAAGAACTCCTGGTAAATGCATAAAGGTCATAAGCATCTTTGTCAAGCACAAACAAAATGTGCATTACCACACAAATGGAAACGATGGACAGACATAAAACCGTTTGATGTTAACCGCCGAGGTCAGAGCCGCACGTGGTTGTACGCCAACTTGAATATCAGATGGAACAATGTAAGTGATACGAGTGTGTGGACGTCGTGTCCACTCGTGATAAGGGTCTGGAAAATATCACATATGTTGGAAATTTAAAGCTTACCTACTTATTAACGTAAGCGATACGCTTGGTCCACTTTTAGAATCGTTTTGTGTAAGATGTAAATTAACACCAAAATCATTTTCTTTATCAAAACAATTATTTTGCTTTTTTACGTACCCGACCTTGCCTGCTTAAAGTGACATTACGCATTTTATTAACTGAAGATATCATTATTAATTGCCTACGAATATTTTTATCTCATGATATCAGAAGACATCAAATTATTTACTTGTCTTACTTTTATTCATATAACTTTCCTTTTTAAAAACAATGTGGGGCAAAATGTCTAATTTCATATCTACGATTTGTATCCGAAGATATAAAAAGGATTTCTAAATTTCTAACTGCATTGTCTTATCTAGCCTCACTGCACATAAAACCATGGAACTTGACATGAAACTCATGACACTTCAACTTCAGTGTACACGCCGGCTCGTGTCCGGTTATCGTGATCGCGATATTTATCTACGAACCTTTGAATCGCCGCAGATGCTGTGGTAAATCCATATGTCACAGAGGTAAGAAGCACGTCACAATGGACCAAACTTAGTGATGGGCGAGTAGAGTTAAATAGTGTGGCCATCTAGGTTATGCAACCTATCCATTGGTTCGAATTGTTTTAATCAACTGTGTTAATTTAGTCGGTAAATTATGAAGATGCGACAGCCCGCATATGTAACGCCATTATCCTTACTTACGTAGCTAGGTGATTGGTCGTCACGTCAGAGTCGATTCATCTCACTTCACTGGCCGAGCAACTTCTATAACGTCGAGCCAAAAGCGCAGTTCTACTTTACCCATTTGGATTGCAGAGTTGGCTAGCAAAACAATGCATTTAAAACAACACACTACATTGCATGGTGTATGGCCAAATCACAAATCGGATGAACCCGACTTGTGACCCGGGCCAGCAATAAATTCAACCCGGGTGACCCCAGTTCAAAAAATTGCGCCCCGTCCCATCACTAGCCGAACTTGACCGAGCGCTAACGGGACCGGCGCACCGACGCGAGACAATGCGTGTGAGCAACAGGTTGCTCGGCTGACCCAATTATCTGATACAACTGGGCCATTTGTTTTCGAATACGTGTGAATTTGTATCTCACCTTTCACGAGCTGTCGTTGTATGCACATGTCTGACGTGTCATTTGCACGCGAATATTGATAAAGACAGCTTTACTTCTGTCATAGAAGATCAAATCTGTCATAGAAAATTAAATCTGTCATAGAAAATACAAATCCAATTTTTAAAATACTAACGTCATAATACAAGTTGAGTGTAAAGCTCACGTAATTTATCTTAGAGCTATTTTCTGACATAAACAAATAGTATGTCACTCAGAATAATGATTGGTGTAACTTTCTTTCCACAATAACTTATTCTTTGATGAATTATAGCGAAAGTTCCATGAAGCAAAAAATGGACACGCATTTCCGTCTCCCTTCCAATTGTTTGTGTACGCTATTGTTAGATTGTTGGAAAATTTATTTCCTTATAGAAATATTTACCACACTTATTTAAGAAGCACGGACATGATGTTATTCTGTTTGATTACCGGAAAATACCTATTACTCTAGACAAAAGTGTGGGAGGATTCCGCATGGATGGCGTGGCTTCATTTAATTCCCCATACAAGCAATGTGAAGATATCACATAATGTAAAGATGAGCGGTGTTTATTTGCCATTTTTAATGAAACATACTTCGCAGAACCCCTACACTCTTAACAAATTAATAATCACACTAAATTTGACAATTGTATGTATATTAATTTTTCGTTTGTTTCTTTTTTATATTATTTGCAAGAATTTCGGTGAAAGAAAATCATATTTTGCTACAATTTTAACGCGTACTAGTAAACTGTTAAATTTATTACGGTTTTAAGATTCTGCGCTCTTTAAAAGAAAACAACAGGCCGCGCGACCGAACTCAAAAAAGGGCAAAGCTATTTCTGGAATAGCCACACTAACTAAAGACATTTTGGTATAAGTAACTCATTAAACGGCTTCTATACGTGCCACTTGAATTCTGTAGTATAAATTAGTGTTCGTTTTAATTCTGGTTTTCTGGAGGGATTCGGTCGCGTGTTTATCTAGGCTCGAGCCGGAATGCAGAGGCTGTGCTTGTCGCTCGTTCCCCGAGTACACGCTACAAGGAGATCGTAATGGTGGTCCAAGTTACAAGCTCAGCATCTCAATACGTCGTGACTAGAATAATCCAACAAAAACTTCCCATGTTATTTTTCATGGAGCGATCAGCGATCAGATTGCTGGCTATAAAAAAAGCTCGCTTCGGTTTGTGTCGAGCTATCCAAAAATATAATTTATAATATATCTTGATTAGTCCAAACGAGCCTAAATAGCTTAGTTGGCTTTTCTTAACTTAAGGAATTTTCTTAACAGCAAACTGAAAATATAAAAATATGAGTGCCTTGCATATATATTTCAACTTTGCATATTTATGAACATGTTATCCAGAGGCTTGTTTCCGCTCTCCTGACTATTTGACACGCTACACGAAAATCTCGGTACTAGTACAAGTTATAAGTGATATATCTAAATATTTGATACAAAAGTACATACATGTACGTACACTCTAGTAGTATAAGGAAAAGCAACACCTGATAAATATTTCATGATATGATAGTTCTTAGTTTTCATAGATGATAAGATATAAAGATATCAAAATTAAAAGGTAAACTGTATTAGAGTTATGTTATATATTTTTGTCAAGGAGGTATGTTATTATACATGTATTGGTATCTTATAGTCCTTTTATATTATGCACATTTATGTCTATATATACCTAGTCTTTATATAACTTGGCGGTGATGCTATAGGGATTATTAAGCTCAGTAACGTCAGATTCATCACATTAAAAACAAAATAAAGCTAGTGTAATAAAAAGCAATATAACATATGCTTGTGCTTTGAACCACGCAACAAGAAATGCACGATGTCGTTAACAGGCGCCGCGGCTCGGCCAGGCTAGTCGTGGATCCTACGACATACCGATATGCCTGATACTAAATGAAACCCTTCGCAAGAAACTGACTATTTCATAATACTTTGTATAAGATGTCAAGTATTTGCCTTCAGAATAACTTAGCTTAAAGAAAGCAAAAGTTATGTTATGTTAACTTTTTTTATTGCAATGCCAGCTAAAATTAAGCGTGTTTAATTTATCGTATATTCCCTTAAAATAGTAATTTCATAACTAATAAATAGTAACTTCTAACTCTCGTTATGTTATGTAAATACATATAAAAATACCATAATAATATGAGGTACGTAAATAATATTCAGCAACAAACACTCGTACAATACAATAATGGAACAAATCAGCAAGACATAATATCTCATAAATATATTACTTTCGCCAGTAATCGAATTCGGAACTCTCAATATAATAGGCGCGTCATACCATAAAACATGCGCCAACCGCTTGTAATTATTTGTAATTAATGTGCACAATTCACCTCAGGATCGGCACGAAATATCAGTTAACTTTATTTTCAGTTCTATAAAGTATTGGCTAGTAAGACCTTTAACTTAAACTCTCTGCATTTAAATGCTGAATAAAATCAGTTGTATTTTAACCCATCGCTACGTTAAATCTTCAGCCAGCATTCAAAACTAAAATATTACTAAATAAAACCACATTAAATTCACTTAACCTTTAAATAAACATGGGTATTTCAGCCTGCCCTGCCTGGACACAGAATTTAAAATATTTAAATGAACACAAAATAAAAAACAAATAATATAAAGCCGCGGTGTATGTAAGGATTTTAATTAACATATTTACAATGTATCTACTTTTAGCAAAAATGTAAATAGTATTTCCACACGTGCTTATTTTAGTGTCCTGAATACAATAAGGTGCTCGTATTTAAAGTATAAAAAAGACATAAAGTATAATATTGTATGTATTTCATGATCAGCAACCCCATTAATAATATATGGTATTACATATTTATAGGTTATAAGCTATTAATTAATTAATAATGGTATAATGTTCACATTCTAATTTGTTTCAGTTTTTTTGTGCTGCTTTCTTAACAATAATACTGATAATTTTACGTACTAAAAATAATATTATAGTCTATTCTGAGTAAGTATTTTAAATTTATATAAAAGTCGTTTCATATTGGTTTATATGACAAATAACTTAAATCATAAAATTTATAATACAAATTACTATATTATTGTAGACTATAGTTTTGCGGTAGTAAATGCTTGTTAAACAGACATCCAAAGCAAACATGGATAAACTATTTCAGCTTATCCGATTTTACTGACGTAATACACAATTAAAAAATTTTACTCTCACGTCGTAACAAACGAAAAAGGCAAATTTAATGAAGACTTATAAAGAATAGGATTAAAACTATGCACTTCAGTTGATACCTACGTTCTGACTAATCTGACTATTCGTAGTCGCCTCAGCAATTGAATATTTATAATCAGGAACCAAGTGAAATGCATGTGAAGCTTGTAGCGCGCTTAGTATGTCTAGTCACGCAAAGCTCAGTCTCGCTGTTTAATGTGCACTAACGAACGTATATACTACAAATTTGAATACTCTGAATAGATAAAAACTATCCTAATGTATGTATTGCATAAGCTATTTATCCTTTAATCGAACGCTTCGGAATAATCCATAAACAGCGTCGCCGTACTTGCTTGACTTTTAATAGGCAATATTTAAAATTTTATCTCAGAAACTATACGACGTGGACTAACGTATTTATTGAATATGACGACATGGCGCCTTATTAATGACAGTAACTGAGGACGATTAATGTTTAACTAAGAACGTCAGAATAATTATTTATTACACTAAGGCTAAAGAAGCAGTTTATTATTCTCTAATAAAAGCTTCAGTAGCTCAATCAAAAACTCGTTTGAGTTAATATTAATAGTTATAAATTAACCGTTGTTAAATAATTTGAAAATATAAATATGATAAAATACATTAATTATTAACAATTATAATTAAGCGACAACCTTATAAAAGTTCCTTTATTGCCTACGGTAATCCGTAGATACCTTTGATAACTGCATATTTGTAATCCAACGGTTTATATTACAAGTATTACTGTGAATACGACACGTTTAGTATTAGTATGCCGCGGTCAATTATTAAATTGGCCATTATGTGGCATTATAGTGCTATTTCTCTTGACGCTCGGTAGGAATCGATTGTTAACTGGGAATTTTCTCGACCTCGGGCTGCAATGCAAATGTAGCCGTTCTTCATACGTCGCTGTCACTCATGCTTATAGCAACCGACGTGAAACATCTCAATAGCTACTTATTTGCCCGCAATAGGTTTATTACCAACAAACTTGTATCACGTGTAAAACATTGTATTATATTGCATTATAAATTTTTATTACGCTTATTTTACGTATTTACAAAGCAGTCATAGAGTAAATGGTGGTTTGCAATCTAGGAGTACGAAGTTCAAATTTCAGGAACCATTTTCGGCTTGATTTGTGTGTAAGTAATTAATTATCAATCGTTTGAGTTCGAAGGGATGCGATCTTAATGAAACTTTAAGACGCTTTCTACACTCATAGCCCCACACTAGGATTTTCTCCCGTGTCATGGGTGCCATGGACACACAAAGACGAATACACAAACACCCAGACCCAGAACAGAAATCTAAACTCATCATT
>DWNE01000541.1:0-27904 GCA_018249875.1 Cecropterus toxeus | reverse complement strand
GTCTGGGTGTTTGTGTGTCCATGGCACCCACGACACAGGAGAAAATCCTAGTGTGGGGCTATGAGTGTAGAAAGCGTATGTTGCTCGATTTCGATTTTTCATACTTCATTTGGTAGTTTAACAAATTTAGTACATTTGTGTTAGTATTAAGTTGTATTTCACACAACTCTGAGTAATGTCTAAATTGTTTAAATGATAACTAATAATTGGTAGCCTTAAATAGTACATCTATACGAATGTAGTTGAAGTTGAACCCACGTTTAAATATAGTTCATTGTATAACATTGGCCGGCTAGTGTGACCTCCAATCTCAGCACAATTTCTGTAACAGTTACCAAAACGCAAGGGACAAGGGCTTAAACGCTATTGTTAATCAGTAGCGTGAACTTTCTTTTACGTCCACAGAGAGCTCTACATAGCCACAAGGCAACGTCAGCCCAAATGTTACAGCAATAAGATCTAGTTCACTTTGTATAACAGAAGGGTGGTGGTAGAGTTTGATTGGTTGTTGGACGGTTATTTATTGTTCTCTTATTTCTGAAGAAAGTGTGCGTTTTGTGTTTGAGTTGTGTTGAATGGAAATATATTTTTGGTGAATCAAATTTGGAAACTCGTATTTTATGTCAACAAAGTTATAGCTGGCCTCCATGAGGTTGAAGTGTTCGAAATTTCAAGGCCAACTTTGTTCATGAACTACATGAACAAAGTTGGCAACAATAGTTATTTCACACTGCAACTTTACTTCTTTTGGCTCGACGAACAATTATTGAAAACATAGAGACGTTATTATCATATTATGTCAAAATACAAAGTGACGATGATTGATTGATTGGTTGATTGTTTGATACAAGATTTTAGTGTGTTGTGTGATTTCATTAACGTAATGTTCACATATTTCTCATCCAAAATGACAAAATAGAAGATACAGGATTAATCATCGAGTATTTCCTTCTCTTGGTGCAATTATCACTTTACGATCACAATTTAATAGCACCCCGAGCATATTTTTATCTCGGCGGGTCCGTATCTATGGCTGTGACATAATCTATGTTTCACAGCTTCGCGGCCAATTGAGCGCGAACGAGATAAGATATCCCGTCGGAGGACAACTGCCCACGCGGCGATAATTCGACGAATGTGCCGATCGAACGATCGCACCACCAAAGCGGGTTTGTTACGAACGTTCGATCCGATCGCAATGACCATAGCGGGCGTGTTGTTAGAATCGCTTCCTCGTTTACAAGCATTCTCCTTTGTTAAACCAAGACAGTCTTGAACAATGGTGCGGCGTCGCACTGTTTTAATATCGTCTCCTCGTTCCAGGACAGATGCGATATCTTTATATAAATATCCTCTTCGTTTTCTTTGCGTTTTCATAACATTTGTTAAATACCTGCCCATTCTTCTCGAACCGTGACGTCACCTGTTCGGAAACCTGTACCCCGTTATGGCTTTTTTATGTTTATCAATTTCGTTAATTACATTTTACATTCAAACAGTTTTGTTTTTACGCGCTGCGAAATATGATATTCGTATAAAAATGCATAAAAAGTTAATTTTAGGGTGAGAGTAATAATACTTGATATTAATTAAACGGGCTAATTTGTATGTAAATTTTCAATTACACGAACTTGATGAAAGCTGATAGAGACTCATTAGTGAGTAGTTTTATTGGATTAAATGCCATTCAATGGTCGATTCTTTTTAGTCGTTGTGATAATGAGTTGATGGATCGCTTTAAAACCTGTTTATTGTAACAAACCATAACATAACTTTAATTTAAACAACTTGCAATGATTTTGACACACACGCTAGTTATAAATGTTCACGATTCGACCATAGATTACGCGTATGTGTAAACAATACAATTACTGTCACTGATATTAGGGAGCAAATAAGACACGTGCAACAGATAACGGATCCGACCTTTGGACCCTTCGCAAATCACAATAGGTCGGTACCAATTACGCTTCTTAGCTGGCCGTTGCACTGGTGCAACAGAAATTGTTTGGTCGTGCCGCGGACGAAACGGGCGAGTTTGGGCGCGGGCGGCGGGCGCGGGGCGGTGCGGTAACAATGCGGCCGTATCGATCCGCCTCCGCGCCGTCTATACTCGACACGCACGCCTCCGCCGTTCTATGAGAGCCTGGTACTTTTGCTTTCAAGCACGCTGCGCTAGCCGAGCCGGTGCGTGCGTACGTGAGCGCGTAACTCCTCGCTCTATGTTACCCGCGTGATGTTCGTTAATTGGGATGATCAAAGCTAGCTTTTTCGATTCTTTCAGCTTTATTTTTTTTCTGCTCAGTAACGATAGAGACGTGCTCTCTATCAATCTTTCACACTCTAGTAGTAGTCTGATTTTTTGAGTAACATTTTAGAAAGTACGTGCGTAACTAAGTTCTTTCTTCGTACAATCGATCCTCATTGAGCTGATTTGAATGGTATATTACAGCTTGATACCAACTTAATCTATTTCCTACTTCAAGTTGTACACTTCGATTGCAACGCAGTAGATTTAATTACACTTTGTATACGGCGTTCAACGTCTCGTATTACAGTAACATTTAAAGTACATTAAAACACACGTTAAATCATAATTATTGTCTGTTTGTAATTATGCTAATTCCATTAAGTAACAAAAGGCACCACATCGCAACACAAATGGGTCATCAAAATTCAAGCCGACAACATAACTAGCATACCGACTTTAGTATGCCGTATGGCATCATATCGCCGTCGGTCGCTAATTAATTTATCCTAATAGCCCAATTCGGGCTAGATCCCGTTACATGCACTAAGTTACACGTAGGTAGATGTTACCGTACGGGATCAGAATCTTGATAAGCGCCCGTATCAATTACATACACGAAGGGCAATCTGTACGAGAGGTCGGTCTCTAGAGAGTGTCTACGAATTTGGGTCTGAGCGTGCATTTATTGAGAAGTTTGAAGATTGCACACCAAAATGACAAGAGGACGGTCGACGTTTCGACAACTTCGAAAAGAGATTTCTTATCGCGTGAAATACTGAAGGGTTTGATGACAAAGTACGACACTCGAAATATAAAATATGTGTCTTTCAAATCTTGAGCTTTGATCAAAATGTTCTAACTTAAGCCCTTCATATGAATTTTTAGAGATAACTAGGCCAATATAATTTGTATCAAATTTCATGAAGAAATGTGATCTTTATCGTGCTAGGTTCGTTATACCCCAAGATGTGAAAGCTTGATTATTACGTTTTCTAAAGAACTTAAATATGCATACTAAAATTTTGAGATTGTTGGCTCCGATCGCTCATATACGGCAGACAAGGGCAATAAAAGTGAATAAAGTGATGATTAAACTTAAATAAAATGGATACACGTGTACAGTAACCCTCAAACATATGGTCTGTATTTTTAAAATCATAGCACTATAAGCTCAAACAATATGACCCTACATAAGTTAGTGATAGTCTAAGATCCGACCTCGTGGATAATATATCTATATAATCTATAAATAGTTGTAAAAAATAATCTAATAAAGTTATGCTTAGTTACTAAACTAAAAAAAAGTAACCAAATATTCAAGCTTTTTACCACCACCTGTAAAGGTGGTAGAATTCATTGTGGTTCGACTCCAGAAGCACCACCGCCACACCTATTTCGGCATAAAAACTGCATTATAAACTGCATTGGTAAGGGAGATATACGGGCTTACTTATCCTGGCCGCACCTACTTAGTCCTCGGTGGTAGTAAAGCGTATGTGGCTAACCTCCGATAGCACTCTGTAGGACTCACTAAGACTCTTACCATCAGATAGACTGCGTGCTAGTTTGATACTTTTATATATTAAGAAACGGTTTTAACCAGTATTTTTTTTATTAAAACGCTGAATTTTCTATAAAAATATAAAGCTACTGCTACTATTCTTACTGGTGTTGCAATTAACTATCGTTATCTACGTATAAAATTGCATGCAGTTTCCCAATAACTTATTCACTACCCTGTGCTGCCCCAGTCTGTGTGTATCGGCCCTTAAATCACTTAACAATAAATCTTTCACATTTAATTTGAATAATTACACAATTAGCTTTTTGTTCGCGGGCGCTGATTTATTGTTTGCCCCGTAAAGTTTGTCCACGCCGCCCGAGCGACTGGTTCGGGCGTACGGTTTATTTTCGTTGGAATTTTAACTGTGCCAACGCATACCAAAAACTTATAGACGAATGACATCTGCTAGTAACCTTGCTACTGTTTATCGTTTTCGTTTCTCAATTCGTTACGTGTAATAGTTAAGATTGCCACAAAATAATTTATATGTTTTTATGTGTAATATAAATAGCATTAAATTTGTTCAAATTTAATATATACGTAGTTTAATCAAATGGGCAAATTATAATGTATCATTATATAAACAAAAACTCCTGACAGCTTAACAAAAATTAACTAAGAAGGGGCAAACAAATACTTTAAATTTATTGTTAATAATATTCTGATAAAAATACGTAAGTCCCCCTCCCTTTTTCTCTATTCGCAAGCACCATATTAAAAATTATAGCCTCTGTCACCACCACAACTGAGACAAATGCAATGAAACGTCGTGTGTTAAAATTCGCATAGCATATATCCATATAATATGCTAATTAACATGGAAAAACATTATTCTCTTTCTGACGCAGTTGAGCAAAAAAGTACATTGGAAGCTTAATAGAAATTAGCACTCTCAAAATTCAAATGGGTTTTATCAGTCTACCCCAAAAGTTTTCCCCACATCGGAGTCTCTCTTATTACATTAAATAAACGTAACAAAACCGCGCAGACTGCGCGCGAGGCTGCAGGCTGCAGCTAAACCGAACTTATTTATTCAATTTCAAGACTACAGCTGCAACTCGAAACTGCATAGCATGTGCTATGGTTGTGCTCTCCGTGGGCGTCTACGAAGTCCCGTCGGTTCAAGGCGGGACGGGCACGGGACGGGGACGGGACGCGAAACCCAATAAAACCGGTTATGGACCCTACGTGACGCGTGCCCGTATAATGAGTTTTCGGTGAAAGCGATTAGAGATGTACGAAACAATATCGATAAATGTTATCGCGGGACATTGACATCCGATCCGTCAGGTCGCTCGAACTGTCCAATTAGCGGCGCAAATGCACGTTTAATCGATTAGTTAACATACTCAGAGCCACCCTCGATCAATCAATCCGTTGTTTTAAGCGAAAGCTTTCAACGAGAATCGAAGTCGAGCGTCGGTAAAGAGTGAGATAAAAAATTCTGAGAGGTTGATTGATAAAAGATTGAGTACACTGAGTACTTTGTTATATTTGTTTGATGTGTGACGTATTGTGTGTGACATTTAATGTATCGATGTTATCGCGTCACATCACTTTTTAGTAATAATGTTCTAGGTACTGAATCGAATGACGTTTATGAGTAATTGTTATTAGGTTCATTATTTGGACAAAAGACTGCACGAGAGGGGTTTCCAGTATTTGTATTGTGCATTGGATTGTGTGATATTTCGGCGAATGTACCTTTACGTTCATAATGCACATTTGCTAGAATCATTAAGTAACTTCATTACTTTTATCTGTAATTTTTGTTTGTTCCTTCCCGGAAGGACGAGATCATGTGTCACAGAATCTAATCTAGTAAATACACGGTACACGGTAATACAAACTTAGCGCCGCTTTTATTTATTTTTACCTTCTGGATCTACTATTTGTATCTTTATTATATAAATAGACTTTTCCAAACACACACATGAAATGCAAATGTCTATGTCTTATCATGTCATGTAATGTCTATGAACTTAGAAAGTATATTTTAAGCTCGCAATCTTTATGCAGATTAGCATTCACTTTTTTAACTCTTCACAGTTAATACAACAAGTAGAACATTGAAGCAGTACCATAATGGAGTATCTTACTCTCACTTGTGGAGACGCGTGCCTTGAAGGACATAAAAAAGATTGTTACAACATTCATTGATTATTATCAGTTCTGTTATAGCTTACAAATTTGTTAAACAGAGCAATTTTATCCATTTTATTTCTATATTCTCCTAAGTATCTAGCATGTTTATGACACAGCAGTATTGGTAACCGAGAGGGTAATTTATCTTCAATCCAGCACAAGGGCACCGTGAGCGTTCCAGCCGTAATCAACGACTGACACACGCTCAAAACACATTTTCCTTTTTTTTTCTCCCGTGTCCCCGATCTTAATCTATGTGCCGAAGAGTGAACTTGTCTCGCTTAATACTCGGATGTCATGTGGGCGTATGTTCGTGGTTTTTATAGATTGTGTACAAATGGATAGGATTACTTTCTACGGTAAAATGTGTCGTCTAAATTAACGCAAGTTTCTCGATTATCGTTTATTACGAACGAGTTTGGTTCAATAGAATATTGATGGGTTGATGCAATCTGACTTAAGATTTGTGGAAGAAAATAAGCGAAATAAATGTCGTTTCTCTGTATTGCAATTGATATTTAAGATTGTTTATGCTATTGTCGATTTTGATACACGTAATAAGATTCTAAGTCAAGACAAATACATTTTAATACGATTCCATTCCTTTTCGCTAGCACATAGAGCAGAGCTTGCAGTACACAACGTATCGATTTGATATATAGAAGGAATCCGGGATTTATCCCTTGTCAGGATATAGATTCGTTTAATGTATTACAATGAATGTAAAACACATGGTATCGTTGTGTAGGGCTATAAGTATAGAAAGAGTTATTACTACATAAAAAGATTCGTACTTATAGGGACCGTACCGTCGTGTGATATTTTGTTTGATTATTAAATTTTTGTGAACTGTTAACTTCAGCCGTTATTTCCCTTTTAAAATGAAGCAACAAATATCGCGAAATGACTAGGCAAGTCCTATCCGCGGGGGGTCGCATCCTAAGTTGCTTATCTCGCGCGATCACAACAATGAGCTGGGAACGCGTTCGACGCTTTCACCGCGCCGTGTTTGCACTTGGAAACCTTTCAATTACCACGTCGGGCCGCCCGTGTGTTTGTCGTTTCAATTTTAAAAGGCCCTCTAAACCCTTTGACGGGCTAACTTAACATTCCCGGCGTGCCGCGGACGTGCGAGCCACGGTCTCTCTCTCTGACCAGTTGTTCCCCGTTTTAGCTATTCTCTTTGTTTTGTTTTGTTTTAGTTTTCGTAGAACGACCGACGATTAGTGTTTTCTCGATTGAGACGGTCTACAGGTTGAACTTGACGTATCCGTAAGGTTCTCGAGTTCCCCCCATTCGATCAATTTTCATTCGATCAATTTTCAAGTTTCATTTCTATTATTCGTGAATTGAGGTGTTATTACACTATTGTAATATAAAGCATACGATTTCAAAGTGATCGTTTTGATCAAATTCAATATTTAGTAATTGCAAGAAATTGTATTGTATTTTCTTTTTTTTATAATTATATTTTTCTAATTGCCTTACTCATTAGACATTACCTATTTGTACTAAAAGAAGACCGGTGTGGAAAAATAAATTAACTTTACATATGTAATTATTTAACAAGGACTTAACAACGTTCGTCTAATTTGTAAGAACGGTTGTATTATTAAATGACGTAAATTTTAAAAGACCCTCAACCCTTTCACGAGGTACTTATCATTCCGGACATACCTCAGAGGTATGAACCGGCGTTTGTGATGAAAAGGGAGGCACAGACATTTTTTCATATTATTTATTAATTATCTTCATAGTTTATGGTAATCCGTATTATTTTCTAATATTACATGTTAAAGACCTGCACGGCGCAGCGGCCTTCACACCTTTGCAAAAGGCTCCGGGTTCAATCCTAAAATAGTTATTTAAACGATAAATTCAGATTTCCGTCCTGGATATTGTTGTTCATTTGCCTTTAGGGGTATTCATTGCGTCCAAGACTCGGGGAAATAAAATAGTGTGTTATGAGTGTAAAAAGTGCAATTTTTATTTTTATAAATGAGAAATTAAAAGTAATAAAAAAGAATTAGTCAGATAGACAATATTAATAATAATAATTTATTAGACCTCTAGTAAATAACTTTTCACAACAAAGACTGTAAAGGTCACACAGTCATACTTTATGGCACTAAAATAAATGTCGAAGTTGTCTTCATAAAATTACTATGTATTTGTTATTGTTATACAGCAAGCTGTTCTTATTACTCTGGTTAATAGCCGAGAACTGTATTTTTTCTTGACTTTTTTGTTATAGCTATTTCGGTATGTTAATACAAGCTCACTTTTTTTTTTCCAAATTTAACTTAAACGATCGGGTCACCTGATGAAAAGTCTTTACCGACACTTGAACATTTGCAACTCCAGAGGAATCACAATTGTCAGCTTAAAAGAAACCTCGTTTTTCATCTTTTTTGTAGAGCTCCATGTCATAGCGTTCCGGGAAGAAGAGAAAGGTCTTTCATATGTTTTGAAAGTTTATTTTCGAATCAACAAAACTCTTGACTAATTTACTTAACATTCCTCGTATAGTAAACTTGTTTAGGCATTACCCCTTTGTATTTTTTACTGATTTTTTTACCTACGTCGACGACCCTTGTCATGGTATACCCTTCAGACTTGTATACAGTGACTCACTGGCATCACCTGTCGATTACTGAACAAGAATTTAACTTCGACATTTGTTTATTTACTTCGTATTTCATCCATTGAAATAGCCTTTACTCTTTCGTAGGTTTATCAAACTCGGCCGATATCAGTTCACTACTAAAATCTGGACTCTGTCAAGGCGGGCTTTTGAGACCTATTTTATTTAAATCTTCAGTTATTCAGTTAGTTCTCGTCTTTCAGTGCAAATTGTCGCGCTACCTTTAATACATATGTATGCGTTCGGCATCTTTGAGGTTCACTGATGTCCCTTCCTATAGACCTCCCTTCAGAAGACATAGTTGTTAACCCATCGCGCCTGGCATGCGTGTTGGTGACCGTGGGTGAGGATTTTATACAGGAACACGCTACTGCTCGTCTTGTCGATTTTGTCGTTTAGTCGCCTCTTACGACATTCACGGAAAGAGAGAGACAGAGAGGTGCTTTTCAAGACTGACACCACATTGCATTGTACTCATGCTAGTCATATTCACCAGAGCCCGTTAGGAGGTCATAACATCATTATCATCGTTGATAACCTTGATATATGCTTAGTGGTTTCCAATATCTATCGACTTGCATTTAGCCAATGTGGTGAACTATGGCGACTATTCATATGTACTGAGTAACGATGTCTCAGCAGTAATTGATAGCAATGATAATGCATATTAAAGATACAAAAATGACCATTCCATAACGCGCACTTACCCCATAAACAGAAAATGACAGACGCAGCGGACTTTGCAACCCTTTGAGCATACGCGTCTAGTGGATCCGTAATAGCTTTCCGCCCAATTAGGTGCGTCGGATCGTGTGCCAGATGCGAGTTCTTCCGCTATGATTAAACTTTGATTGTAGTCTGTCTATCCCGAATGTATTTGGTCATTCATTGGCGCAATCAACCGCTTGTTTTATGCGGAATAAACGTTGATCTATTCTTTGACTATAAGATCGATGTGAGCTGGTCTTTTGTTTAAGGGAAGAATGGTATTTTTGGCTAAATTTGATTTTGTTTACTTCTTCATTGTCATCAACCAAATTTTTGAAGGATTTTTTCTACTATTTCAACTGGTTTCATTGTAGCTAAAGAACTACTAGTGTAAGGTAATAAGGATATAAAAGGTCCCAAACAGTTACATTGGGATTGAGACGTCATAGTTCTATTAATTAAGAACAGCAAATAGCAACGAGCAAAATAACGATAAAAAGAAAAAAATAGCAAAGAAAATAAAGAATAGCAAATTGTAAAATAAACTAACGCGTTTTAACATACATTTAAATGATTGATGAATGCAACGATGTATCATTTATTCTTTAGGTCTTAACGTAGGCGGCTGAAAGCAAACTCATGTTTTATACACGCAAATATGATAAGAAAGCAGCCAATAGCTCTGATACCGCCTCTTTCTTGATGTGAAAATAAATCTTCAATTAATGAAATTGTAGAGACTGAAATAATATATGTGATGAAAATGAATGTTGAAAATAAGCTTAAGTAGAGAAGACTGGGAAAAGGTAAGAAGTAATTACGTTTATAAGTGAAGAAGCAATCCAGCACTGTGATTGCATCGATGAAATAAATGCAAGCAAACGACTACCGTACTTAAAGTTTAGCCGGTCCGTCAAAAGAAATAAAACAAAGTTGAATAAGTAATTGCTCTATCTAAGTAGCGTGGCAACAAGGTTCTCAAACTTGCTCCCCTAAGTCGAAGAGGGAGTCGGCTAAAGTTGGTATTACAGCATCGAAACTTTTTATAGCTTCCACCAACATTCTGAGATGCGGTATTAAGCAATACCATCCCCCGGTCGACGCCAACAATTACATAATACGCGTAAATTAAGTCATAACAAACTTGCGAGACTGTTTCGGACGAAAATATTTGTTTCTCTTTAAATGTTATGTATGATAATTGCGCAATAAAACGGTCATAATAAAAATTAACGTCTCGGAAATGAAACATCGCTCAGTATCGGCGCCCTTTAACTGCCGATACATTAATTAAATCATCGTCGCAGTGCGCGGTTCCATTAAAATAGTTTAAATGATAAATTTCATTTCGTATCGAATTTTTGTCGAAATGTCCAAATTTGTCCAACTAATTACGTGCCGCTTCGTTTCGTGGAATGTTTTCGTTTTGTCAAAATAAGCGATTACTCACATCGCTCTGGTCGATTATTACTATTATACCATTAAATGTTTTTTTTCATTACCACTTTAATATAAAACGATATATAACTTTCAGAGTAAAAGAAACCTATGTTTAGGGAGCATTTTTAAACAGTCACGCAAAAGGATTGTTGCGCGTAAGATTTGCGATTCTGAGAGTGTAAAATTTGCCCGTATAGTCACACGGGTAGCTGCAGATACCCAAAAATGTTTTAGGTAAAAATATGTTTATATTTATACAAATTATTATATTCTTAAGCTGAAGAACGATAAAGCCGAACAGTTTTTATTTATTTGTATCAAATTTTTTGAGAAGGGAAAAATGATTAATTGGTGTCATTTTCGGAATACTCACACGAATATTTCAGATGTGATGAGAAATGTCGGCCACTTGAAAGTTTTGAAGCATCGTCGGTAGCGCGCACTTCACGAATAAATGTTTGGAACGAATTGATATATCACTGGAAAACTGTGTTTTCGGTTGTTTATTATTTCCGTTTTGTTGTTATGACAGATGGTAGCCGGCTATTGATAAATTCATGGGATTTATGACCGCGTATACTTTGCATTTTGACTGTGACGGATCGTCTCAAATGTGATCTTTATGGCCTTATTTTAAAGTTTGCGCCTAAATTGGACACTTTCGAGAAACGTTTGTGTATGGAGCCGGTGTCGCCGCGTGGAGGCTATTTTTGTTTTTACGGGTTCAGTTCCCTTGTCCTCTCCATCCTCGCGTATTGCCGGGCGTCACGTAGACAATATTGAACGGTTATTGTCGCTCGTAAAACTGTATTCCTGTCCAAATTAGACACAATCTGCCCAACTCCTTCGTAATAAGATGTTGCGTATTGCTATGCGAGGTGCATTTTCAATGTAACAAACAATCAGGTTTCAGTCCTTATTGTATAAATGTATAACCGTTAGAAATGGTTTTCGTAACACTATTTTTCACTGGGGGTCTCCCAGTGAAAAATATTGAATACGCTTTTGTGTATTTTTTCTTTTGAGTATGGTGCAAAATCCACGCAATGTTATAACCTATCGCTTAACATGACCGTAATTTATTTTTTCATTTTGTTTATTCTTTACTCTGCTTTTGTAACCTATCAGTGTTATCTCACGCATAAAATTAAAAAAACAAACAACCTTTACGTACCAAAAAATAAGACATCAAAAAACTTAGGTACCTACGTGTCTTTTGTGAACAGATTATTAACTCCCGCATATAAAAAAATGTAAAACTTTTACACGTGCGTCTTTTTTGTATGGCAGCCCACTGAATAATTCAAACATCTTTCGCATGGGGTTCAGTTTGACGGTAATTCGGACGGACAAATGACATGCTCGTTTCGGTTCCGTCAAATTTCTGTTATCCTCCCGCTATGTCTGATGTTATCGTGTTTAAACCTGCTCTAAACTTTTCTGTCAAATACAATATTCAGTAAGTCGTACATACGTAATAGTTGCGCGACTGCAAATTCTGTTTTTATGTTTGCTTTGACTTCTTGATTGACTTTATGACTTCTCTTTGAGATGACTTTAACTTCTTGATCCATTATGCCATTTATTGAAATACAAGGATAATATAGACCTCACATATGACCAACTTCAAATAGAATAGACGTCTTACGTGTAGTCTTTATAATCGTCTTCATCACAATTAATTGCAAAATTATCAAGTTATAATAATAATAATTTAATAAAGAACAAATATTTATGAGTACCGAATATGTAACATATTTCTGTTAAAAACAAAACACACAATATTTTTACGTTGTTGACCAAAAATCCCTTATTTTTCACATTCTTAATATTGCCTTCCCTAAATCAGTAACCGTGATTAAACATTTCCATCGCCAACACTTTAAGCGATAGCATCATGTTCTAATTTAACTCGCTATTACGTCTCGAATTGATCCTCGCGTAACCGACATCCCTAATTGATCGTTACAAACCACGGTCATATCGAACACATCTAACCAAATTCCTAAAGGTGGTTATACACTACACGATTTTCGTCGAGAAATATAGATTGATTAAATTTCAAAAGCAGCCAAGACGTTTGCGGCAAATTGATCGTGACTAACCGCAGCGAAAGTCGAACCGTGTAAATCCATCCTAATGTTGAGGGTTAATCGAGCCAATCAAGCGCGGTCTTTAGTCAACTAAATATCGTTTCGCTAGGGATGTCTCTAATATTTTAATCTGTATTTTGCCAAGTTGCTTCCGTCGCTAAATTTTATATCATTAGGGTCGTCCGTGTTGTTTGTCCTAAATCTATGCCCTTAGTTTGACTTAATTACGGTTTCTCTAAATGATATTTTTTACCTTTTAGCCCTTCACTGCAAACTCACTTGTAACGTTAACGTGCATGTATGAGCCTTGTTTGCGAACGGTTCTGTTTAAATGGTCAGTATCAAACCTATGATTCCATCGTATATTCGGTTCAACGCATTCATGTGGCTCAAACGTGTCATATTTAATTTTCTCGCTAATTATTATCATCGTACCGTCCATCCAAGTAACAGTAGCCCGTGGTCCCCCACGAGTGGCGCGTAATGGACAATTATTTCGGCAGTGGCCGCTCACACGCGCGGCTCGTGTCGCTCGCCCGCTATTATTACGTACCGAAGACGCGTGTATCACTCGCTGGTGTGTGGTCTGAACGTGAGATGCAAGCGGACCGGGAATGCAATTAAACTGGATTTTCTGTGGCCACAAGAGTATGTATCTTAAAAGTAATACAGTTATCAAAATTACTGTAATGACAAGTGGTCATCGCCACACATGGATATAACGGATATGGATATAACGTTATGGATATGACGGATATCACACATGGATATAACGGATATGGACGTAACGATATGGATACAACGTTGTTAAATAAATGCATTATAAAGATAAGGTGGGTAGTATATAAATCGTGGTGATAATATGTAAAGCGCTAAAGACGATTAACCAAAAGTAATGCTTAGATCTTTATAGTATGTATATATTTAATGTATCGCCTAATTGATCTAAGCAAGTACCATGTCATCACTCTTTATAAATATAAATATTAAGTACCATATAGTTGTATTACACTGTATTTATCCCTTTAAGGTTAGTTAAAGAAAGGAGTAGTCTTAAATATGTAGTAAGTTTGCTATGGCGTGTTAGTCATATCAGTGAACATTGTTATTTACAAGAAATAGTAGCTCGGTCACTTTCAGTAACACGTTTATTTTATTTAAACGCTGTCTCCCAATCCATGCGTCTGCCTCTGGTCGATAAGGCCATGTGTGCAGCCTCCGCGGGTGATCGCCCCCCTCGCTGACTATTTTCATTTATCACTCGCGTGACGCTTAACCTTTTTGTGGTGTCTCGATTTTGTTCAATATTGAGATGTTCCACTAAAGTAGTTACGCAAACTAGGTTACGCCACTTACACTGATATACTATAACTAGACTTAGTAAAGTCTGCAACTGTGACCTAGAATGAGTCTGCTTTTCATTTTATTAAGTTCTATGTTTTGCACTTATACGAATGTTGTAAGTAATACTTACTTATGTGGATTCATGAAGCTGTTCCATTACAATACTGAGGTATTTTGTAAGGTTATAAACTCCTATTAACGTGAATATTTTTCAGAGTCGTGCTAATGAATTTATTGTAATATTCTAACGAATTTATTGTGTTTCTTTACGTATACATTAAATTCACTTATAGTTCGTTATCCGGAATGGGCCCGGAATGCTAATGAAATCCATTTCTCGCCATGTCGCACCCGATAACAGTTTCATAAATTGGTAATCTTATGTGTGGTATTCAAATGTTAAATGTTAATCTTAATTCATTGTAAATTGTTATAATGGGGAAGAATTAGGAAAGCTTCTTATGTAGATATTAAAATAAAAGTTGGCCGCTGTTGGTACCTACTTCATGTTGCACATTAATATTTATTATTTTTAAAATTATTGATAATCTGTAGAAGAAACTTACCACTAAATTTCGGCTCAATTCGTTGTTTGGTAAACTAAATATCAAGCATTTTTTCCATGTATTATATAGTGTATTTAATATTGGTTCCAATTACGTTGGATATTTTTTCATGGTGTACTTTTGTTGAATTGACGTATGTTTGAATGACCATTGTAATAAAAGTTGATGGTATAAAATATTTTTATAGCAAGTGGAGTTAATAAAGAAAAATTATGCTCATTGATACTGACACTTGTGTTGACCTCCGGATTTGTTAGCAATCCATCAACATCACAGGCATCCAAATCGTACATGGTACTTCATACTTATTTTATTTTAAGGTCTGAGATTTTTGAGATTTCTTGATGGATGAGATTAAAGATTCATAACGTTGAAATGAAACAATAACAAACAAACATAAATGCCTGAGCATTTATGTCTTAAATTATTATTAAGTTTTTTTTATATTTACTGTTTGGTTTGGTCTGAAATTCACTATTCAAGAATTAAAGAACAAACGAAAATTTAGAAAATAGGTAAAAACGATTAGGTTTAAAACGATTTAAGGATTTAGGGCATAAAATACAAACAAATAATTTAATCTTGATACAACATCTCGCTAGGGTTGTCAATCGTTTACATACAAAACATACATACATAATATTTCTGTAAAAATATATAATAATAAAGTCTTAGTTGTGTAAATATTTATGTTAACATTTTCTATCAGTTTTTGCTATTTGTTACATAAAATAGTACCATTTGTTTGAAAGTATTTTACTATATGCAATTAGCTTTTTAGAATATCCCATGAATTTGACTTTCATTAAAATAAATATAAGATTTGAATTATTTTAGTAGTGGCCGGTAACCCTACTCCACAGTGACCCGCGAACGTTTCGTGGCGGGCATCTGTCAAATCACAACATGCAGTATATCGATCGGGAGAGCGGAATGGTAAATCTAATAAGTTTTTTGTTGGACGCGAAACGAATGAGGTAAAACGTGTTTGGAATAGACAGGGGATTAAGTATCCCCCCGCGGATCACACTAGGGGAGTCAGTGTGTCCGTCGCAGGGTTGGTGAGTTGTGAAAAAGAAAGTATTATCCAAGTTTATTAAATTCCGAATTGATGGAAGGAGGGAAGGAAAGGAAATACATTTTTGCCGGGAATAAATCACAATATAACAGGTGATTGTTAATAAATAACAAAATGAGAAGTTTGACACGAATTAACACACACAAATACGATAGATTATTATGAGTAACAGAAAAACGTAGGAATAGTATCTTAGTGTAGTTTAAACAAGTCTAGGATACGTATTTTTGAGAAATGCGGAATTAGAAAAAAACTTTTAGGCATTTTCATTTGAAAATGGCATCCAATTTTGGCAGACCTTCATACCCGGTAGACCTTGGTTTATCTTCTCATAGCTAAACGAGGTCTTCCTCAATGCAACTTATTTATTTCACCCAATACCCGGGTGATAGAGTAGGTAAATAGATTTTAATGAAATTATATGATTATTAATTGCAATCATTCTTTAAGTTAAAATCAGTAGTCTTGGTATGATGCGATGACAAGCACGCAAACAATAAAAATAAAAAAATGTATAGAAATAGATACTTAACTAATCCCAATCCTCCAATCTATTTTTTTTGTCAATTACATATTTAATTGTGTTATTTAGTATAGATGTAGATTAAAGCCAATAATGAGACATTTAATACATTGAAAGTTTACTCGTACAGCCGTGATTTTCAATTGAATAGCGATTTAAAACCATCACACGAAGCGTGTTACATCCGTGTACATAATACCGCGCTGTGCCCTAAGGTCAATACACTTGTCGATCTTCATTTGACCTAATAGTCAAATTGCAATGCGTTGATATTCGCCCAGACGTAAATAGGTGATTAATCTGTACATATATGTAGGATAAAAAGACTGGATACTAAATCAGGCTTCTGTCATCTGTGCGAAGGAAGAGGAAGATCTATCCATCTGTCTATGGAACTTGCGCTTAAGAAGTGAAAAGAGTGTGAAAAAAGGATGGCCGTGAATTAATAAATTTTGGCTTAAAGGTACTAAGTCAAAAAAAACGTAAACGATTTTATAAGACTGTACAAAGTTGAAAATTAAAGTTTATAGTGCATGTAAAGACGGGTTTATTTTACTTCATATCGTAAATATATAGTTATAGGTATAGTTGTATTTTTTACTTATAATATAGAAGTAGCAAATGACCACGCAACCCACTTGATGACCACTGTTATCTGTGGACGTCCATAGTGAACCACACAAAATTTTAACGCTATCTGAGTTTGGCCACAGATGCATTTGTACTCACTCACTAAGATGAAACACCTCAGATATGTATTTATTTCTTACACTTACAACAATCATTCAAACCAAAACATAACCACGCTTAATGCGTTATAAGGTACAAGAAGATATGGCGGTGCCTTCATAGTCGAACCACAAAGGCTTCTAACACCCTATAATGACGTCATCAGTTTATCAGTTCACTAATGACGTCATTTTTAAATACTATTATTAACTAAGGGTCATATAATATGCATTCTGTTCGAACAAAAATCCTTGCAAATGAGTAATTTGAAAATAAAATTAAATAGTGTAGAAAAGTAATTATTAAATACTGTGATGTGTTCCATAAACAACGCGTTTATAAATACCATTGTTACGAATGTGTGAGTGTGATAGTGACAGTTTTTTGGCAGCCCTGAAATATTAAGGGCTACAACTGCAAGAGCAGTGCGTGCTGCGACCGAGTTCTCGCGGATCTGACGGATCAATTACATTCGATGTCTCGCAACCCGTAAAAGAATAAAACTTGAATTTATCATACGAGTATACGAACCCTTCAACTTGTTTATAGAACAGTTGAAATAATAAAATTAAGAGAATAATTTTTAAAGAGTAATTTACTAATAATAAATTTAATATCCTTATTTTTTCAACCTTCATTTGTACCTTAACCACATCACTCTGCTAAATTAGTCGAAGCATTATCATAACACATATTTATTTATTTATTTATTTAGTTTTAGAAACACCTTAAAACTAAGGGCTACAAGGGTAAACTTAATGCCTAATGGCATTCTCTGCCAGTCAACCCTGGGCGATGGCGATAATAATATTACAAATATATATATAGAATATCATATAGCATACATCATTTCTTACATATTTTTGTTTAAATTCAACACTTTTAATGATAATACTGAAGATTAATTGCGAAAATTCATTATAGTAACACAATAGGGTAGAACAATGCGTGTAATACACACGCGGCTACAGAGCAGTGCGGTGCGTGCCTCCGCCGGGCTCTCGCGGATCGCTCCGGATCAGTTACACCCGATCGAATTCTACCTTCCATCCGCAGAAAAACCGGAGCCGCGCGCAAACATACCCGGCAAACGGTTCCAGGTAGCCCGCCCGAGTAAAGGGATAACTCGTAATTGACGTTAGTGATGTTACATAGCTCGTACTTCGCGTGTATGTCATTGTTATTCATGGCGCACGAATAGGTTCTTAATATAAATTTATGGTCCTTTATAATTGTAATTTGAACACTTCTTAACGGTCCACTAAACGTTTCTGTGATGATACAACTCTTAAATCAAAATATCACAAGTGTTGGAAATTTTTGTGGATGGTTCTTATTTTTGTGCTCTTTAAATATTTTTTTAATGAATCGTTGCTTTTTGTTTCCAATTGTAATTTAAAAATGTATAAACCTTTTCACACTAGCCTACACAAGTACAAGCAGGCACTCACAAAAACACGTGCGCACGCGCATGTGTGCGTGTTCCTTTTATATACGCACATATAGGTATACGAACATAGAAACATTATGTTTTCTGTAAATCATACAAGAATTAGGTACTCTGCAGAGTAGCTGCATCATCAGGATTTGGTCAAGGTCGGCATTGCGTCGATAAACTTAAGCTCGACATCTTGCTGCCAATTGATCAGAGTTAGTTACTTTGCAGATATTTCTGCAGGGGGAAGGTTACTGCACCTTTGCAGTGTAATTGAATTCGATAAGTATACGCGATTAGTTAATAGGAAACGCCAAAATTGCCGGCTTGCCTTGAAAAAGGGTAAATCTGGTCTATTTTACTTCAAACATAACGTTTCAAAAATGCTCCCGATTAAACACGATTCCAAATTTTAAAAGCCGTTTGAGAGATATTACAGATATACATACAGATACTTATAACACAACTCTTTTTGCGTTGGGGGCTTAAAATATTATCGATATAGAAAAATAATTTAAAAAATATATTTCTTTCGCCTTTTATCGCTATACACTGCAAGTCATTCTCATATGGTTTCTTTATCGATGCGGCTAGCGATGCGAACAGCTGGTAGGGTCTCGGGCACTCGGGTCGGGTCGTATCGCGGCGGAGCGGCAACGTCGCGCGTGGGCGGCTCCGGCCACCGAAATTGGAGCTAGCCAGATATGGATGTTTTCAGTTTGCTTTGAAAACGGTTATGCGGCCGATATTTAGTTTACGTATCGATATAGAACGGTTTTCGATTAACATTTTGATATCGGGATTGCAGCTTGGTATCGACGAGATGGTAGTTTTAGTTGCATACGTTCGACTTTCTCACCTCAGCTACTATTAAACGTTGAAGAAAGACGCAGCGCATAAATATTGAGAACAGTATTAGTTTGTTTTGCAAGCCTCAATGGGTAGAATATAGACAGACCAAAATCCGTAATACTAAACTTGTAAGATCCTTTTACTTATGTTCATGGAAACAAACGATTGCTAACTTTTGGACCCATTGTTAATCAAGTTTTTAAGTACTTTAGTTTATATCTTGGTTAAGTCTAGGGTATCGATATGATATGATTTCCTATATTTATACAAACGGTTTTTAGTTATCGGTTATACGCTATATCGGAACCGTGCCTAGAGTCACCTCGTGAACTCGGAGGTGGTTGTAGAACTTTCGACGCACGAAAAGTTTTGTCGTCAAATAAGCTCGGGCGAAGGTTTGCTTTTCCATACCTGTGTCGATTTTATCGTGGGATTAAAGTTACTCCGAAGAGTTTTTTTGTTTGATATGCCGTTGTTGAAACAAATTTCTGCAGGTGACGTAGTCCGTGTGTAGTATGCTGCGCGGTACTATAACAAAAGCCATTCGGAAGGTTCAACCGATACACTTATTTCTAGTAGAGTGAAGTAGTTTTTGCATTTTAGTGGACGGGCATCTTTTGGCATGGTTGCTGGCTCACTTCATGTAAGACTACCACCTCAATCCTCGGAAGTGTCAATGCATTTGTTATTGACTCCGGAGAGAACCCCTGTTCTATATGAAGTTGATTACAGATGTTTATAGCCGGCAGTCACCACTTACCAACTGTCATGGACTTCAGTCTATGATAATTCTTGTCTGTTACTTCAATCTTATAAAACAATAACATATTAAGTACTTGATGACCCAGAATGCCCCCTGTGATATGTATTCCGGTTTTATATAAATTTGGGTCTGGGATTCAAATTTCACTCATTTCTTGTTTTGTTTTTTATGTGTAAATCAGTAATTAATTTATCACTGACTGGAACGATGAATTAATATATTGTGGGGAGTCTTAGAACTTAAGAAAAGTTTTCAATTTCTTACCCATTTGACTGTTTGGGTATCGTAGTGCTCTAGATGTAGGCCTTATGTATGCCTGAAGGCTGTCCAGGCTTGAATAGCGAGATTTTTCTCCTACTGTCTAGTAAATTGGTTGACCGTTTATTTTATTTGCATCAGCCATAAAAGCAAAGTTTAGCATATTACATTGTATATCAAACAATTTACGTTACAATAAAAAATATGCGCACACGCGAAATGAATGCGCAATGTGAGCTGTAATAAGACGAACATACGGCCGGAATGAATAATGTACAACTGTTCATTTGCATGACGTAGATAAAGTAAAGGGATAGACAGACTTCTATTCTTAAGGGATAGAATGCTTTGACACCGAAGTGCACGCTTGGTAGTTTAATTGCAACTTATTGTCGTTTGATTTTGACTTTAATGTAATGAAAGAGGTATAGATGACACCAATGTACTCCAGGTACTCCTTAATACTAGGAAAATGAAGTGGTCAACTAATATTATGATATTGGTGTAACAGCACTATCTGATTCTACATTAGTTAATAAAATCACATGTATGCAGTATTCATACATGTACACAGCCACATTTAGGAATATCATAGTATAATTAAATTATTAATAACGTCCCGCACTTACTTAAGCCAAACTACGTCCAGTTTGTTACCCCCCAGACCAGTGTGGCTAACTGTTACCCGTTAGGAGTCTGTTTGTTTCTACCTCTATGACTCAGAATAATCAGCGAATGCTATCCCTTGTGATAGACGAAATATTCGCTTCGTTTTTCTCATGTAAACTGATTCGGTAGAAAAACATTGTACAGATTCAACTTAAAATCTTACATGGCAAAGACGTAACAGGAGGTTAGGGGCATTGTAGGATCCCTGGTTTAATTTTCTATTAGATGGCGAATATAATGACAAAATTAGTTTAATTTTTATTTAATTTTACTTCTATACTACTCTGATATGTGCCATATGGTCAGTTTTTAAACATTACTAAAGATTACAAACAAACAAACATACATACCTACATACGCTCAAAAAACATTACCCTCTTTCTGACGCAATCAGGAAAAAGAACTTTATTCTAGCTCATCCCATTGTTGCATCCATCGGAGTACTCAAGCCCCATTGTTCAAATCGCCCCCGTTCCGCGAGACCAGCCCATCGGCGTTATTAAGGACGATCGGCGTGTAATTAAAAGCAGTCAAAACACCAACGCCTCGGGGCGCGGTGCCGGAGCGGGCAGTAAAAACTGTTCAATTAACTAACTGCGAGTAGGTACACAACTGTGACGTCGCCGGCACGCATTTGCCGGGTTTCGGTTTATTGGGTCAACTAAGGGAGGAATTTATGTATGCTATGCTATATAGAGATATGTAATGTTTGGTGACCCGCGCGGGGGAGCGGTTACCGTGCCGACACGCAGTGGGTTTTAGGTTCGATTGAGGCTAGATTCTTTTCTGAGACTGGATGTCTGCGTATTCGTCTTAGTGTGTTCACGGCACCTTCGGCGGTAAAAACACCTTATATTAGCCATTATTGTAGTAAATGTTATATTTTTATGTCTTGGGATAATGGTCGATAAAGCGTACGAGTTATATTCAATTAGTTTTATATCGTTTTTCTGGATTCGGTTATTTGTACCTGTGTAAGTTTTAGGAATCCACAACGCAGTCCATATAAGTAGGGTGCTCATAATTGTTTGAAAGTCTTTCTTAATAGTTTTATCAAGGGCTTGGTGCACCTATTTCGCGGTTTCACCGTGTAAATAGTACATTAATATAACTTTAAACTTTTTTGCCTCTTGAGATAGAGTAGAATGTTAGCTCAAGAACTTTACGACTAACGACGATATAATTAATTAATATCAATAGTTTTGATTTAATGCTATTTCAAATACACAAAAGAGATACAAAAGTCTTAAAAAATATTAAAAATATACATATTAATTATTTATTCAGTGGGTATATCAAACTGTCTTGCAAAAATGTGCGATGTTCGGACACGGGGAACATTCATTTTTATCGTATGTATGAAGAACGGGTAGCTTTTATGCACAAGCTCTATGATTGTTTAAGAAACATACTTTGTAGCAAGTAAATAAATAATACACTTTCACCATTTTCAAACAGTATAAATACATAAAAGTTTCGTCTGTTAATTCAATAAACGTACTCCGCACACTTCGTTTATTACCAACTGTAGTACAAACAAACGCATAATAAAATGTCATAACGACCAACTTAACATCTGAAGTAACATCTTTCAACGCCAACTCTACGGTTGTTAAACACGGCTTTGATGTGCGTCTGGGAGTCTGGGCGGACGGATACGCGGGGCGTGGTTATAGCCATAGGGGTACTTTGAGATGCGTTACGATGCGTGATGAACTATCTATACGGACTTTATAATTGAAGTGGTGGTAGGTATGGTAGTACTGTCGTAGTTTGGACAAAATATGGTTTAGTGGGCAAATTATTGCGACGTATTAAGTATTAGTATTGCTTTATTGTAGTATTAGTAAGAAGTGTAATTGCTTTCGTCCGAGGTGTTCCCGAAACGCCAGGGAGTACTTCAAGAAAGTTTAAAAAAGTGCTCTCTTTCAAAGCCAGCGATGCATTGGCGACTCCTTTGGCGTTGGAAACGTCTTTAAACGACGGTGACTACTTTCCATCAAGTAGCTTGTTTGCCTAATCATTAGGTATAAATAAAAAAAGCTATCTATGTTTTAGTGTCCTCGTAAGACTACATAGATAACACTAGTGACTCAATTTCACATAATCTACTGAAGTATACCATAAACATAAAAGGACTCAAAGCCGGATCCTTGAGCGATGTCCCGTATTTCTACAAAACCCTGAATCACGTACCCAACACTTCACTAAGTAAACACTTTAATGTGTCCATCACGGCCCTGCAAAATAATATTTCACTCTTTATCTGATAAGGTTGAAGTGATTGCACCTTGGTCCCTGTGTGCCACTTGACTAGGCAATTCCTCATATCTGCTGTTGCTTTGCGGAAATATCTATAGAATCTAGCTTAGCCTTAACTTATTTTGTAACATTGTTACACGTGTCGTAAACCAAATTTTAAAGGTATGTTAACCCAATTTCCTTTTTGTTGAACAATTGTTTACTTATGTGTATAAGTATATATATGGACAGTATTTATCTGCATAAGAAGGATTTACAGGGGTTTTTAATGCGGTAATATCTAACCCGGCGTTCCTCCTCCTCGTAAAAATGAAAATAAGAAACCAAACTTATTTATACACTATTTTGTGTGTAAATACTGTATTGGTATTTCATAATACAGTGATTTGCAGTATCAAAACTCAAGAAGGTAAATGGTGTTAAAATATAATATTTTTATGAGTATTAAATTTAGATAGAAACATAGCAAGGGACATAATCTATCGTAACTTCTCTTTATCTATCACCTATTAGAAACCTTGTTAAAATAGCCAATTTCTCGAAAATACACTTCACTTGTCACTTGTTGATTTCGAGAATCACTTTAAATTTCTTAGCAGTATGGGATTTTTTTCAATGGTTTTCTAGATATTTATTATCAGTTTTTATCACGATATTTTCATCAAATAATTAACTAAATTTTTAATTACTGTTATTGTCCATACCCCCAAAGGGGAATTAAATGTAATTGAATGTGGATTATATTTTTATAAGGGACAGACTGATATTGTACAGATTAATTGAAATTTCTGTTTTTTATCTGAATATTTGTATATTCATATTTATGTGTACATGAAACGGGTGAAATCCTAGTGCAATGTAACATGTTTTAATATTATTATTGTTATAATAGTTTGCGTGCACGAAGTCGCGTGCAACCGTTAGCTAACACATATTACAACCTATAACTAAACGTTTATATGTTTGTCCACAGGTACGTACCGAGCGTAAGCGGCGCGGCGGAGCCCCGTGGGAACGTACCGCTTCCTCGTAGCGCGCTGACCGCCGCGGTTGGGTTACACCAGCGGTGCGCATGCGCAACCTTGCCTTCAACCGGACCAGAACGGTGTACTTCGTGTTGTTTAAGATAACACGCTTAGGTTACTAAGACAGGCGACCATAAACACCTACGGTCTCCCGTCTTAGTATCGATGTTGGTCTTAATAATCGTTATACGGTTTTTTCGGGATTAAAATTACGCTACGTATCTATGCCTCCGCGTTGTATACTACATGTCAGTAATATTTTAAGACATTTCTTTATATATTCAAGACACGTGAAAAATTACGTGTTAGTATTTACGTATTAAAGTTTTAACGTTTTACATGAAGTAACTAGTAAGGTTACTTCATGTAAAAGCCGACCTAAACGAAAGAGGCTATCTATTCGTCGTTTATATATATATATATATATATATAAATATATTTTTATGTATGTTCGAGCATAACTCCGCGATGCCGGTACTGACCGTCACGATTCTACCAACATTATATGCGGCTAGTTTCACCGGGGTCCCATTTTATGGAAATTGAAACATTTTCTGTAATTTTCCCGGAAAATTGGAAACACCGTTTTTTACTTGTTATGTTCATGTCTTTTCGTTCTCCTTTAATCGAAATGATATTAGTGGGATGATGATATTAGTGGGATTAATGACATTAGTGGGATATGACCCACTTCGTCACTCCACTCCCTGGGGCCAAGTGCAAACACTCAATACACGTACTCAATAGACGCACGTTTTGATACCTTGTGACATTAGCAATACGCAATTGTCAGTGCGAAGGTCTTCCGCATCACTTAATCAAGTATACGTACGCATAATGAATATCTATTGAGTGCATCGTAACCACAGCATTTTGCGAGTGGATATTTTGTGGTTTATCGATTTACTTCACAGAGGGCCTTCCTTCTCGGAATCTGTAAGCGGAGAGGACGGCGTCCCTAGAATAAAGTCTTATGCGTAATATGTGCATCAATGTATGAGTACAGTGCGCTAGGGATTTTATGGATATAAAGTTTCTGAACAGGATGTATGTAGATACGGATATATAAAAAAAATATATATAAAATCTCCTTCAAAGCCGTGTGCAGTGGTGACTCCTCTGGTGTTGCAAATGTCCATAGGCGACGGTGACTACTTTTCATCAGATAGCCCGTATGCCTTATCGTTAGGTTTTAGTATAAAAAAAAACCCACGGGCTGTAGCTGTCATTTGGTCTTCGCCCCGATCTGAAAATATATGTAACTTTTTATTGGATTCCGTCATGGTTTCACGTATATTTTTATTTTATATATGGGAACGATAGCGATTACAAAAACCTATAATTACACTACGATGCACGTGTGTCGCGTTGAGCGCTGCGTTAGTTATTCAAACTAGGTACAATTATATCACGCCTAGCGGAAGAGCTCGCGTTGAACGTATATCGTAATGTGCTATTAGCTAAGTCATAGAGGTGTTAAAACAGAAAGAGCGATTTTATAACTCACTTTTTATATGACGCGATCATGTTGGTCCTCGGAAATCAATTGATTAACATCATACAGAACCCCATTTTTACATGAAATCGATTACAGATGTCTGCTATTGGCGACACTGACCATTAAGTGGAATGCAGCAAAAAAAAAGATAAGTATATAGGTATTTAGTTGAAAGTCTTCTCCAGTATTTCTTTAAAATTCCTTAAATCCTCTCCAAAGTATAAAACACTATCGATATTATGTGTGTGCTTGAAAAGATCAAAGGTTCATAAAACGTGCTTATGTGGCGTTATGTTACACATGCGACACAAGAGGGCACTTCTGATCTATGTTGCCAATGTAGTCGCGCCATGTTGCCTTCCAACATTGGGGCTGATTTGCGGAAATATAATTGAGTGATGCAGAAGTTAGAGAAACGCGTTAGGGAATAGCATTGAAAGTCTGCATAAGCGACCTCTCTTACTGCTAATTTTCCACAAGTAACTTATATTTTTAACATTTCAAATACATTTCCTGTTTGCATACCTATAAAGATTAAATTAATCTTACAAAAGAACTGGAGTAATAGTGCTAAATTTATTTATACAAGCGTAGTTAAACATACATATTCTAAGAATTTAACTAAATAAAATATTTGCGTTATATCCTAACTTAAAGTAAAATGTATCAGCCAAGTCGCTGCCTTTGTAAAATGCTTTAATGCTATTACTATAAAGCCATCAATTTAGAGAAGCGTGTAAAGTACATTTGGGGTTAACAAAAGATTCGCAGAATTTTGTCTAAATCTGAACTGAGTTCAGATTTCTACTTTAGTCGTTTATTAACCCTTGTTTTGTATAACAACAGAATCGAAACCTCAAGCGTACATAGCCAAGTCTCACCGGTTCAAACTTAACCTGGCAGCACCATTCATGCCTCGTTATAAGGCTATAAGGCGGAGGCCCTTTTACGGCGTCACACTCCACGCAGAGCTTAGACGCTCGTTTGAAGTTACTCGCACCTTAGTCACGTTGTAAAGCACCGTCTCAGTTCATACATTGTATTCTGTCGAGCATGTTAACTATGGTTGAGAGGTCGTGCCGATGCTTTGAAAACTCCAGAAGCTTACCTAGCTAAGGTAGCGTAGAATGACTTAACTTTAAGACCCTTTCTACTAGTGTTATTTATAATTTCGACCGGTTTTTCGTTTGACCGAGTGTAGTCTGTATATTCAAGTTAATCTTTATGTCAGTCTTCTTTCTTTCTTTCGTTCTTAATGTATGAAACCTAAAATCAGTCATGCCTTGTGGGAGATCAGTTTATATATCTATATAATAATAAATATACATAAATCAATAAACTTCATGTACAACCCCTTCTAACGATAAATCTTAATAATAACTTTAATAAAAAATAATGCAGTAGTTTCGTAACCCTTAAATCCAAACGCTTTCAAATATATGTTAGATTCTAATTTCAAATCAGCTTAACCCTTCGATGAAAAGGAAAGGTGTGTTTGTGTCCATGAGCGTAGGAATAATGGCTTTGTCAACACGTAACTCTACCCAGTCAATTGAATCACAGCAGCCTGCGGCTCAGTTTGCTCACCATATTTTATAATTGGATATCTTGGGGCGCTCCTGAATATACATACTGTTTATTTTAACATTTAACGAAATGTGGTACAAAGCTGAAAATTTCTAATACGGCAGATGAATCGGAGCAAATGCCATTGAATAAAAAGTGAACAATTCGAGCTTCTAAGTTTTCCCCTGGGAGATAGGCTTTGTATGAATAAATATATATTTATTTTTATTTATAAGAATTAAATTGCGATTAATTTTAATGTTATATTTGTATGGTTTCACTGTGCGTAGTGCTGATTTAAGCATCGGGTTTAGTATCGCAATTTGATACGGTACTTAATATTCAAATCTTTCCGACGAATCTATGTAATTTTGCTATTTTGACTAGAGTTAACCTGGTGGTAAAACCAACGTAGTTCGACCGGGGAAGTACCACCGCCACACCTATTTCTAGCGTGAAGCAGTTGTTGCGTTTCGGTGGAAGGGTGTGGT
>DWNE01000540.1:0-27914 GCA_018249875.1 Cecropterus toxeus | reverse complement strand
CCAGGGGGTAGAACCAGTGTAGTTCGACGGGGGAAGTCCCACCGCCACACCTATTTTTAGCGTGAAGCAGTTCTTGCGTTTCGTTGGAAGGGTGTGGCTGCCGGGTCACATATATATGAGGCGACCGTCTTAGTTCTCGGGAGTAGCAACGCATCTGTGATCCACTTCACATAGAACCCCTGTTCTATAGAAAGTTGCTTACAGATGTCCAGGGGCGGCAGTAGCCACTTACCATCAGATGGAATGCATGTTCGTTTGCTACTTTATTCTTATAAAAAATAAAAAAAGATTACAACGACGAATCTATGTCCTACAAGTGCGCCGCATATGAATATATGAGCGCCGACTTCAGAACTATGGACTCCACCTTTTTGAAGTAATTTAAAAACCACACGCATAAAAATTATAAAATATACTCGTACACGAAACATAATAAATAAAATTATATTTTTATTGGTTCATCCCAGTGGCGGCCCCGAATTTGACTGCCTTTCACATTTGTTTATTTAATTTCCTCTCCATAAAGACTCAAAACAATCGTTTTCAATTGCGTCCAAATCGCACGTAATACCAAAATAATCACATTATTCCGACAGGAAATTCGTCGCCCCCAATTTTTCAGAGCCTCGTTTACATCAAAGGCAGGCCCAAATGTTTCTCATTAACCTTTTATTCACCATTCTGTCGTTTTGTATGACTTTGCAGCTTGATTATTAAATGATCCGTTAGATTACAAAGAGATCCGTCAGATGCCTTTGGAATTCTCAATTTAATGGAAAATTGCAATTTGTGCAAAGCCACGTTATAAATCAACGGCTCTATTGTCTTTGTACAACGTTCGGCCTTTGAAGTCGAGGGAGTGATATCGCTTCCTGTAGTTTGCTTGACACTGTAAAACATTAATTATTGTATGTTTCATCATCCGAGGCCAATATCTCCTATCAAACATAATACATTTATTATATAAATCTTTTTGTTTTGAAAGCAAAATTCACGTACCATTAAACCTTCATTGTCAATAACAATTTATAATTAATCTAAATTACTTCTTGACTAACAAAAAATACTCTTAGCGTTTTTAAATTTTAACAGGCTAGGATTCAACTACGTTTATTTGCGGTAAAAACAGATGTGTTCTTTTAATAGACGTAGGCTTCACGTGGAACCCATCTTAGATATTTCTAAATTTGTATCCATTAAAATTGTTGTTCTTCATGCTAAATTCTATGCACGATCTACGCCGTTCCGTGGTATTAATGTTTCATTAAAGCTCTACTTATTCAAAGCAAATGTTCCGAGATCTTAAACATGCATTTGTCACTGTGTTGAGAAAGGCGCGCTTGATTATGAAGTGATCCGTTGAGACCCCCTTTGAAACTCTCCAAATTTAATTGAAAATTTGCAATTCATGGGATTGCGGCTCATAAATCTGTGAGATATTCTTGTTATATTGTTCTTGTTTTAATTTTTCCTTTGAATACATTTATACGAATAGGATTATATATACTTTTGAACTTCGTGCATTAAGAACTCCTGTCTCGGACCGGAACTTAAATAACTAAAATATTACATTAGAAAATATTACACTAAGCTGTCGTACGGGATCTAAAGATTGAGTTTATTTTATAGGTTTTTACCCGGTTGCATCAGAGGAAGGATAAATATCGAGCATATGTATGTGATTTTGTATGTATGTTCATTTTTCCATCCAAACTGCTTGACGAATTGTGACATATCATTAAAATCGTCTCTGTTTGCAGAGTGACTTAGGGATTCAAATTATATCTGAGGTTAATCACAGATGTCTATGGGCGGCACTTATCATCAGGTGGCTTGCACACTGGTCTGCTACTTCTATATAAAAGTTAAAACTGGAGTCTATTCAGCACTTTACAAAGCCATCGTACACACACAAAGCGATATCAGCATAAAGTTGGTCCACTCCGCACAAAGCTAACAGTCACAAAGTCCCGCCCCGCGGATACCGTTCAACCCTTTGCATTACATCGATTTCCTTTGCTCCATATATTTGCGTTTATTATAAAAATACGGAGGGTTGCGAAGTCGATTTCCGATGTAGAATAGTAGGAA
This sequence comes from Cecropterus toxeus, assembly GCA_018249875.1. Classification (NCBI taxonomy): domain Eukaryota; kingdom Metazoa; phylum Arthropoda; class Insecta; order Lepidoptera; family Hesperiidae; genus Cecropterus; species Cecropterus toxeus. Next base: position 25,823 of record DWNE01000540.1, on the reverse strand, counting down.
TCAAGTAGCCGGCTTAGGATGCGAGAACATGCATAAGCGGACGCGATTTATAAAATATTTTTAGTACTCAAAAGTTGCTAGTAGTAGCGTTGACTAAGTAATGGTCATCTTCGTGTGAGACGTTATATAGATGACATACAGACATACATACTACATGTGTTCATTATTGCTTACAAGTAAATTAGTAGGAATATCGGAAACTTGCTCTTAAAAACTTTGAAACTCTGGTATGTCCCGTGATATAAATAAATAATAACGCTTTCTGCACTCATAGCCCCATACTAAGATTTTCTCCTGTGTCATGGATACCATGGACATACAAAAAGACGAATACACAAACACCCAGACCCAGAACAGAAATCTAAACTCATCATTCAGATATCTGTCTGGCAGGGGATTGAACGCGGAACCCACTGCGTGTCAGACCGGTATGGTGACCGCTCGGCCGCGCGGGTCGTCATATACAAAGCCATACAATATATTCATCATTACATTCATTCATCATATGGATTCATTGTGAAGTCGTTAGTCTTAGTACTATTTTAAATCGCGGTGTTCTGACGCAATAACGAAATATAATGAAATCAAATGAAATGCCTTAATTTTGTATAAACCTACTGAAGCATTTACAAATTGTCAGTGACAATTTTTTTACACTACCATCGGATCGGAATCCGCCATCAACTGAAAAAATCCGGCAATAAACTCAGTGGGTTTGTCTGTTTTATTTGTACATTTCATTTTTAACAATTTGTTATACACATGGCAATAAAAGCTAGCTCCTATAATCAACCCGATGCTTCCATATAATTTATACACGTAACTGAACACTTTTCTAGACAAAAGCCATACGAAATTTAGAAGAAAAATTTGTGATTTGTGATGTGATTAGTACTAGTTTTTTAATAGAGGTATTTGACTCATATATTTAATGAATGATTAATTCATTGTAAACAATGGTAGTCTAGTGATTAGAAACTCAACCTCTTATGCGAAAGGAGCTACTTGCCATTAGGTGGACCGCATGCTCGTTTGCTACTTTAATATTATAAAAAACCGCTATTAACTCTTCAACCTTTCAATGTAGAGTTTATAAGAATAAGCGATAGCAAACGCCCGCTATCTCTTATCAGTTGCAAATTGTCACTTTTAATTCTCATATTCAAAAAAAGATGGTAATAAAAATATGTATATTATCACTCAAGGTCGTGTTGCGATCCGGTGGTAGTGAAATAAAAAATATCGTATCTGACACTTTTAAGACCTATTAAAATAATGACATTTAATTTAATTTCAATTCACTTTTTAAATATAAATTGTTAATCAGAACAGAAAAAGCCCGACCGCCTATCAATGTATCCACGCCCATTGCCAAGCGTACAGAAGCCTCACAAAGAAATACGTCTGGGAATTTCCTCCTCCGGGCCAGCTGTCCCGCCATTCTGCGCTTAGCCGGCCTCTCACATCGCTAGTTTAATGGCAATTTACCTACCACTGAAGTATATTCAATATGTAATATTGTGTTTGAATTTTGGGGAAACACTGTTCAGTATTAGTAACTGGCCGAAATATTAAAGGTATACAATTGTTAAATTTAAAATCGGCCAAGTGCAAGTCAAACTCGCGCACGAATACGTTACGCACGGTTACGATGATCGCTAAAAACGGCAAAAATAATAAGACACGTTTGTTGTATGACTCCCATAAATATTTATTCCGTTTTTAGTTTTGTTTAGTTATTGTTGTAGCGGCAACAGATATACGTCATCTGTGAAAGTTTCAACTATCTAGCTATCACGGTTCATGAGATAAAGTCTAGTGACAGACGGACGGATAGCGGAGTCTTAGTATTAAAGTTCCGTTTTTACATTTTGTGTACGGAACCCTAAAGATGGACATTCTGTCATTACTCTTCTAATACTGTCATAATTGACTATTCAGCTCTCGTCAAGAATAATTCAGAATATCATTTATTTTGTGGTCACTGGATCTTAAAGCTTTCTTTTAATTAAAGCTTTGGAGAAGTGTAAATTGCAATAGACTGACCGGTAACCAAGTAATTCTGAATTAAAGACGGAGGTATTGATATATATTTTCGCCTATAACTATTACTACTAGTACGCAAAGATATTAAATTGTTCTTTGGCAAAATACCGATCATTATACATTGGCGGTAAATTATTGTACTTATAGGCGTAGACGTAGTAAGTAAAACTAAAGGTAATTGAATTAAAGGTAGAAACTTCTGTGGTTAGAATCCTAAGGAACCCCGATTACACCTATTACTTACCAATAATGACAGACTTACGCGCTACTATTTAGGATTGAAGATTTTGATGCGGGAGATATATTTATCGGACGCATTCCAATTAGTTCTTAGTAGTTAGCAAGGTATCTTTGGCCAAAATCAGTCAACATTAGTATTATCTGGGTTGATGACAGATAAAGCAAATAGTGGGACAATAGGTATTTAGAGTGAACTGCACGCTTAAGTCTGTACGATAAAGTAAAATTATTAAATTACAATTTTTTACAGTCACAAAACGGACGCAAAAAATATATGGTCGATTCACATACTAAAACAGGTACAAAGACCTACAATAAACAAAGTATGGACAATGGAGTATAGACAGAGCGGTTGAAAAAAGTTCGTTCGTTGCATCAACACTGGCTATTGTATTACTACTGGTTTTCTATTGATTCGAAATGCCTTTGTATTTCCATTTTCACAGCTCTGTACACGATTTTACATATTTTTATTACATAGTAGTTTTAGCAGATGGTAGAACCAGTGCAGTTCGACCGGGGAAGTACCACCGCCGCACCTATTTCTAGCGTGAAGTAGTACTTGCGTGAGGTGGAAGGGTGTGGTTGCCGGTTCACTTATATATCGATCATCTATAGTAAATGCACCGCTTCCGGGTTGTCAAAATTGACGTCAAAACAATTGATATTTCGATCAAATAGTTTAGTCGTCTTGTGTGCTAGTACCAATTCATAATAATCATACAGTTTAATCGACGTTAGTACAGTCAATTCAGTCGTTATTAATCTAGGCACTAGATTTTTTGACCGCTTGTGATCTTGAATAGCCGTGGATCGATTGTTTAATTTTGTTCTGCTGAAAAGTCTTTGGCCTTAATTTTAGCAGATTTGCATACATTCCCATATATATACTTTAACATACAACTCAGTTGTTCAACTAAACATTGTATACAATGTACGCTAGGCCTTAAAACAGTAGTTAAAACCATGTTTTGGTGGAAAACGATTAGAATTAAAAATATGTATATTATATACTTTATCGGTTGTACATTACTTTACAATTTGCTTACTTTTTTACTCGCGCAATGTGTATTATTTTAATAACACTCTCAAGACTAAGAGTTTTGGAGCCTGATCCATGCCCATTTGATACAAACCTATTTCTATTACACCTATTTCTAACGTGAAGCAGTTCTTGTGTTTCGGAGTGTAGCCGGCTCACTTATATATGAGGCGACAATTTTAGCCCTCGGGAGTGGCAACGCATGATCGACTTCAGATAGAACCCCTGTTCTATATGAATTTGCTTACACATGTCCATGGGCGGCAGTAACTCCTTACCATCAAGTGGAATGCATGCTCGTTTGCTTGCATGCTTGTTCACTTAATTCTACATTCTTTAAAATAAAACTTATGTGATTTTTTAAATAAAAGTATCATGATTTTTAGAGTTTCGTCTTATGCCACAGAAATCCTAGGCTTTGAATGTCACATTTTGAGAAAATGGTCGCTTGAATGCTTAAGGACAACATCGGAAACAAAACTACATACTAAACAGTGGGTACTCAAAAGTTTTCAAATCCCTACAAGGCCGGAATGGTGTACTATGTAATGGGCTTAACCCTCCTCACCCGGAGAGTTAATCTATCCGTCGTAGAGGTACAATATTGTATAAAACGATATAAAAAGTAGTGATAGCTTAAAAGTTGAAACTCGGCACAATCGAGCTACCGAGGTTCGAATCCCAGGCACTGATTTTTCTAATATTATGTGCGTATTAGAAATTAATTATCACTGCTTTACGGTGAACGAAAACATCGTGAGGAAACCTGCACACCTGTAAGTTCTCTAAAAAAAGAGTCCTCAAAGGTATGTTAAGCCTACCAATTCGCACCATTTATACTTAGTAACACAACATACTTTATTACATTACTTTGTTCTATAATAATAAACGAGGCTAGTTTAATGGACTACCAACCCAACACAGAGGCCCTAGCGGATTGTCCTCCTCCTATCCTACAAACGTGATTTTTGCCATTTTTTACAATTAATGGTACGGAACCCTTTGTACGCGAGTTCGACTCGCACTTGGCCGATCTTTTTATAGATAATGGTATTAAACCGTTTACGCGCGAGTTTGACTCGCACTTGGCCGGTTTTAATATAAATTGCCAGTAACTTTCTTATGCAGAAAATACCAAGTAAAGATTTCTATCCTAGTTTATTAATATAAGCAAGTTATTCTCATTTTAACACATTAATAACATAAATATTTCTCGTGTCTCATATTCGTGTCTTTTATTTAAAGACACGTCCAGAACTTATTGCTAGCGAATGTGCTCCGTTAACTCGGCACGTCTGTTTGTTGAAGAATGGGACGGTAATTATTTTGTTTGCTCACGTAAATTCATTGTCGCTTGAGTCTCTGTTTGAATTAACGCGTGATGCGAGGAATAATGGATAAGCTATCTAAATAAATGAAGAATAAATGAGGTGCGAACATTTTTTGAACTGAATTACATTTGTTCTACATATGTATATCCAATCCCATTCAAGTGTATGGGAGTTGGGAACAAATCAGTTACCATAATTTATAATAGAGCAGCGTATTTAATCTATTTTAATGTGATTTTACTCGAAAATAAAATAAATATTCAATGTAAAGCAAGTTTGCATTTGAGTGCGTATTAACTTTTTTTTGATTTAACCATTCTTCTCAATCGCATAATATTACAATAAATCGGATTTTATATTAAAAGTGATTACCTAAGGGGAAATTAAGGGAACTCTATGTCCAATGGACCTTAAGGCCTGATGGAGATGAAAGCCGTATGATGTCTTCTCTATTACATTATTTAACTTCAGATTTCTCCTTACCGAGCAACATAAGTATCGGTTGTGAAGTTTCAGCTGATAGTAGTTAGTGGATTTCCAAGGAACTTTGTATTAATTATAAAGGTAAGTTTGAACATAATCAATAATATCTGGTATCCATAGCATTTAGGGGGGTCTATGCTCCGTGGCATAACGTGGGAGGGGATGGACATGGCCCCAACGGGAGGTGACAAAATTTGCGACTTTTTGTATTATATAACTCTGAACTTGCAACAACATATTTATTTCTGGGGACCTTTTTTTCGCCATCGTAGTTTAGATGTGAATTCAACTTCCACCCCGGGTGGCACATACCCACGCTACGCTACTGCCAATACGCAGTTCCTCAGTTCCCCAGAACGACATTGCTTCTTATACCCAGACTAGTAAAAAGTTTGATGACAAAGGGATACGTAGAAGGCGTACCGTTCTACATATTCCGAAGATATGAAAAGCTTTCTGGGAACTTAATCATGAGCAGTCACCAATTTGATGACTATTATAAATGTTATCAATTTATGAATAGTGGGATCTCTAGCCATGGTTTTCGGTTCCTGAAATGGGTTTGCGGCCCACGGAACCTAAAATAATTAAAAAAGGTTCTAAAAGTCAGATACCCTACCCGCTTCAATGCTAGATTCAGATTTATAATCACGCGATTCGGTACCAATGGAATATCAAACCATACCAAAGGAGAGGACATAGGAACATAATATATATCGATTTTAAAACGCTAAATCTTCCAAAAAAACGCTATGACTTGGTGTTTACGTCACGCTTATCATTAACGACTCCTCTGATGTCACAAAAGTCCATAGATGATGGTGACCACCTTCCATTAGGTAGCGTGCTTTAAAGTTAGGTTTAAGTATAAAAAATCTACGTTTTATAGGAAAACTTTTCAATCAAAAATTAATAACAAAAAAAAGTGAAAAATAATCTATTATTATACAGAAGACCATTTTCTGATTCATTGTTTTCACATGAAGCCCGAAACAACTGCTACTTACAGCTTGAATAGAAACTAAACAAAGCAATACGCCTTTGAATTTGACTTTTAATTTATAAGTCTGGGTACAGTTCCATTGTCTTGAGTAAACACTGCCTGGAACGAGTCACCGTTTGTATTAAACAGACTTCTTCCTAGCAATTTCAGCGTTCAATGGAACAAGCTTAAATCCTTGGCTCAAAACACACCTAAACGGCATATTTTTACAGTAGGAAGTTGTGTGGTACAATGGATAAAAAATGTTTTTTTTTTTTGTTAATCCGAAGGTAACAAAAATATCGCTTTAATCGTTTTTGTCTAATTCTACAAGGGTCCAGGTTAAGCGGTTAAAACAATTGTATATGAACAATTACATATGTATATGAACAATTGTATATAAATATGAGGGTCTACACCCTCAATGTCACTACTGACAGACTGTCAGATTTCGTCGTTCGCGTCCGACGTAGTCTATATATACTCTTCGAACCTTTTTACAGATGTTTCGATTTGTTTGTCGTCGATATTAATTAAGAGAAATGAACTTGGAAATTAAAATTTGGAAAAAAAATATATTTCTATACAATGTGTATTAACATATTTACATCTATCGTAACTGGCAGACAAAAATTGTGAGTACCTAATAAAATAACATTTTTTGTGTATCGTTGTAGCGTGTGAGAATTATGTTAAGGTTAACAAATCAAGACTGGTGTATGAGCAATGTATATAGCAATGTAAGCCGATACTCTAACTATTTTATTGAGTATCGGCTTACCGCTAGTAGGTACACACAGTACACCGGTTGATGTCTGTAAGCGCCTGCACAGCTGGGTTGAAATAGAAATGTATACTAAATTAATACACATTACATAGAACCAAGTTATTCATTCTCCGACACACATGTCTGACACTTTCAATTTGTGTAGACGCAAGCATAAGCTTAACAGACAGCAATTTACAATATCCTAACAAACGTTTCGGCGTGACGTCGGCCAGGGTCGCTGACGTCAGTGACGTGTCACTTCACTAACGCCAACAGCCGCTGTCAGAAGCAACACGTCTTGTCAGAGATTGTGTGAGCCTAGTAATGTCACCTCGTGTCATTAAGCTTGTAGCCGGTTTATAATTTATTTATTTTGGCCGCTGGAGTCGTTTGCTTAAATTAGATAAAACAATAATTCAATAAAATTGATTAAAATTTACAGATATTATACTAAAGAGAAGGTAGGACCAAAATACGTTAAACCATAACTAAATATAAATATCCAAAAGGTTTTCTTTAATATTTGCTCTTATTGAAACACCCTTGTGCGAGGGTTCGTGACCCAAACAAATAATTGTTCTGCTTTCATTCAAATAAACAAGTCTTTGAACTATATCAAAACCAAATGTTTGTTACAAAGATATTTAATACATGTAACATTGTTCAAAATATTAATTAATTATTTAATCATAAATGTGATAAATTTGACGACCCGTGAGGCGGAGCGGTCACCATACCGGTCTGACACACAGTGGGTCCCGGGTTCAATCCCCGCCCAGACAGAAATGTGAATTTAGAAATATTACAGAATCGAAACAAGATAACAGATCAACAATACAACATAATGTTTGCGTATTCGTCTTTGTGTGTCCATGGCACCCACGACACAGGAAGATCCTACTGTGGGGCTAAGAGTGTAGAAAGCGTTTATGTGTATGTTTATGATAATAAAAAACTTTCTTTCTCCCTTTTAACACCACTTACAAGTGCAATTTTAAAAATTATATAGCCTATGTCACTGCAAATTGAAACGAATCTAATGATATGTCATACGTCATAATCTATCAAATCGTGCGGGCTGTGACGCATGCCAAAGAAATAGACACATTTACAAGCAAACATATACGTTTGAAAATCATTACTCTACTTTCGATGCGGTCGTGTAAAAAAATGGTTCAGATATAGTAATCATCTTATCACTTACACCACACAATAAACCACGATACGACTAAGGGGCAGCTAATACCAAATAGTTTATTTGTGTTTCATAAAACCAGGTAACGGGCGCCAACACTGCGATTGGCACCATAAATTCTATAAGTCCCGGGACAAACAACCGTATCGCTGTTGCGTATTTATTTTCATGTTATTTGTGGAGAAACGATCGAGAAGTTTTGGTATGTGAAGCTGTTTTTTCGAATAATTTATCTTCTGCTTAATGTAAGGAGATATAAAGGCAAATAGCTAGGGTTACATGAAAAGTTGGAAATAGGTCTTTTTTTATTAAAAAAAATAAAAATATGGAACGTGTTTCGTACTGTAGATATGTCTTTAAATTTTCATTTAGCTTTTAATAAAGCTAAATGAATATTTGATAGACATTGCTTTACATTTTAAGCGTGTGTTTTTAATTCAGACTCATTTCACGTAAATTTCATAAAAATAAAATAAAGGGATATTAATGCTTTCATAACGCCTTCTTCGCTCTTAACTTCACTAAAAGGTATAATCTCTTGTGCCATAAACCACACCCAGAACAGAAATATTAATTCATCATTATGTATGTGTCTAGCCGGGGATTTAACCCGAAACCACTGTTTGTCCGAACGATATGGTGACCGCTCTGTCATTTAAAACGGCAAAATTTTCTTATGTCGTTTCATCAGCTTAACTTTTTTTCTCATCAAAGCGATTAAGCGAAGGCGAAAAGGTATTACCCATCGATAAAACAATTAAACAAATAGTTAATTCCACAGTATTGCTTTCCTTTTCAATTTCGTATAAAGAAAATATTTGGTTACATTACGAGCAGTCAGCATTCATTTTTAGGGACAATTTCCAAACCAATACAAATATTTATCTCATGATAGAATTTCAAAGTCAATATTCTATCGTATTTACTTTCAAAATTGTGGAAATATTTCTTCCAAAATCATTGTTCAGCAATTGGAATGTTTAATAACAAAAATTCAATTTCAGAATGACATTTAATTTTATTGGTATGAATATTTTAGTCTATATGTTAGCCGTAGACGTCCTCGTTATTATTATTAGTCTATATTTTTGTTTGATTCGCTTCTATTAATGCAATTTTTGTAAGTGGGATCCCTTTGTAAGTACCCATTTGTGCTTCGACACCCGATGCACGACACCCACTGCTACACTTATTATCCCTAACAGTAGTTATAGGCCCTGCTAGGTTCTGACTTATAGCGTCTTTTAAGAGACTTCAAACTATGTCTTCAGGGATAATGATGTATTCGACCGGTCTAAGGTTTTTTTTATTATATAGAAGTAACTAACGAGCATGCAGTCCGCCTGATGGTAAGTGGTCACTGCCGTCCGTGAATATCTGAAATCAACTGCAGATAAGATTAAGCATACCTGAGGTTACGCCCAGAAGCGCTGCTACCTCTGAGGACTAAGTTGGATCGCCTTGGATAAGTAAATGTCACTTACCACACCCTTCAGACCAGAACACAGCATTGCTTAAGACTACTATTATTAGGCAGGAATAGGTGTGACGGTGGTACCTCCGGAGTCAACCAAAAAGAGTTCTACCTTTCTAATCTATGTAAACTTTGGCCCGGATATGGGAGGGGCAATCCTGCCTATGCCCCGGACGGCAAGATCAGAGGGCGGCAAATTCAAACCGTGCTAACGAATGCGCAATTTAGCATTGATTTAACTTTAACTGTGACATGTCGACACATATACCTTTTAAATGACCACCAATTATTGAACATCTAATAGCTGAAATTATTAAGATTATAAAATAAATTCAAGTAGGCTGGGGCGGCATTTTTAAGTTTTTGCCCCGCCTAAAATAATTAAAGATCCGGAGCTAGCAGCTTCCTATCCTTTTTAACCTTTTATCTATCCTTCATTATATAATCTATAGCACTTTATCCAATTCACAAAAATTATAATTAATATCATCAACATGCCCCGAAAATATAGCTAATTAAAAATCAAACTCAAAATCCAAACCCGCTGGAAACCGCAAATCGTCCGGATTGCAAGCGATTCGATAATTACCCCACCCTTCCGAACGAGAAGCCCACAAAGGAATAGACGTTAATTGGAATTCTAATTAAAAAGAACCTTTTAATTTGCGTCTTGAAACATTTGCATTTGTAAAACGTTCACCAAAGTTTTGTGGGAATGGGATAAGAGATGAACGCGAAAATGATTTTGACTTTACGACTTTTAATTTATAAACGGTTTTGATTAAGAAACAAATTAAGTTTTTAACTATCATCTTTTTCAGTTACAAGTGTAGTGCGATCGAGGTGTTAATACCCCGATCTACCAAAACCAAGAACTGCGTTACCATAAAAATAAATGTGGCGATCTATTTCTAAATTGAAGCAGTACTAGCGTTTTGGTAGAAGAGTGCCGTTGCCGGCTCATTTATACGTAAGGCGAACATGAGTCCTCAAGAGTAGTAACGCATTTATTATTATCTACTTCAGAACCCCCTGTTTAATATGAAGTTGCTTACAGATGTCTTCCGGCGGCAGTAACCACTTACCACCAGGTGGAACTGCACGCTCGTTTGCTACTTCAATCTCATAAAAATCTTTAACCGTTCCTGTTTCAGGAGTGAACACATGTCTCCGCATAGGGACTAAAGACGTAGAAGTAAATTCCTATATTTTATAATAATTAAAAATTTCACTAACGCATGGAATGCTTTTCAGGAATAACTTAAAATAAAATAAACGGCAATTAGATCGAAAGTCTTAAACTAATATCAGCCTTAATCATTCGATTCATATTAAATTAAAGGAGAGCTTTGAGATTGAAATTAACTGTTTTACGCTAGATAGCTAACAAATAAGACGAAAAATAAAATCGACAAAGATTATTTTATGTAGGTACATGAACAATTTGGAAGGAAAAAGACTGCTTTATTTCTTGCCAGATCATTCCAGTTGCTGTTCAGGTCGTATTTCGATTCGACAGTAGTACATACAATACAAAATATTGTAACGGACAATTTGTACGTACCTATATGTAGGCACATACAAAGTAAAGACATTTTTCATTATATTGCTGAACAAACGATGTAGGTTAAGTTGACAAGTTAAGGACAGAATAAGAATACATGTCACAAAGATCTTATAGCAACCTGCCTCATGTTATGTAACTAGTAACAATACCGTTGTATTCAAATCACAGAATCGCAATAAAAAAACCGTTTGCCTGACGCGGGTCCCGGACTTAAGCCGGCCGTCCAAAACTTTTCTGATTTATAGCGCCGAGAGATTTCCACGCCAAACTCACTATTCGTACGAGCACTGAATCTTCAAATGAATTCATATTTACATATCTCTTTTAGTTTCTGTTTTCTATGTTATTTTAGCTATGAATTTTCGGATTATCGTCAGATTTGTGCGGCAAATAAAAATTGATTTGCGATGTTCAGCTGGTTTATATTGATATTTATAAGCCTTTTCGTAATTGTCTATCAGTTCATTACGTTTCCTTAAAGCAATTACTGTTACCTACTGTTTTTTGGATAAATGCCTCCCCTAGTGGGGCTTTTTGATAATAGTTCCAGCACTTGGTGTGCATTTTGTTGTCTGCAGTTGGTGTTGATATGCAGATGTTGACCTTTAATCACATAAAGAGTATATTAATTCATTTAATCCGATGCTAAAAAGACGGAAAATCGTAGATCAACTTTCTTCACAAAAACAAAGACGGCCATTTCGTTGTCCGGATTTATTCGAGAAATCCCAAAAGTGCCTAATTTATTATACTTGTCATCCTCCAAAAACTAATTAGCAACAAGTCACGAACCAAAACTACAAGCAAACAGAAAGTAAAAGTAAACGATGTCAAAGTGAACATCGTAAGTATTATAACACTTGTATTTATTATCGCTCAGGAAGTTGTCAAACACAAACAACAAAATAAGAATAAGAACAAAGAACAAATAACATAATTCCTTATGTCCTAATTCAGGAAAGTGTGTCGTAGACATACTGAAATGCTTTTAATCTCAGACACGAAATTCCTATCATAACGAGTAGCTGATATCAAATTATTAAGATGTAATATTTTAAACGCAGTAAAACAAAGAACCCGACTTATAAAGATCTTATAAATGACTTTTTTATTATTATAGTGATATTTTAAATTTAACGCTTATTTTATGAGCTTTCGTCGAAACAGTACGATAAAATATTGTAATATACATATTTTTTAATTGGTCTTTTTGCTAGTTTTTATTTGACACTCATTTATGATAATATAAAAATGCCTGTCCTTTCCTCTCTTTTCCCTTTTTACGAGTGCATTTTTTTTTAAATTATATAGTCTATCGCATCTGTTTACATCGATAATCTACAAACTGAAACCAATCTAACGATATGTCATAATCCGTCAAGCCGTTTGGGCTGTAGTGCCAAAGAAATGGAAATACATAACTATATACGCTCAAAAAACATTGCCTTCTAACGCAATCGAGCGTATGTAAGTATGTTTGTTTGTATGTATGCCGATTTCTTTGGCACGCGCTACAGCCCAAACGACTTGACATATCATTAGAATCGTCTAATTTCGGAAAGGGACGTAGGCTATATAATTTTTAAAAATGGCATCCGTCGAAAAGTCATATAAAGCGATATATTAAATATATATTTATGAACAAAAAATCGTTTTATGCAGTCTGACTTTTTATTTTACGGTTTTTCATAATGTTTCTAGTTTATTTAATGTTAATGCCCATAATTGATAAATATTTCCTAACTGGTACAATGAGTATCAAGATAATATGCAAATTAAATATTCTATTCCCAATAATTATATGAAAAGTGGCAGTTGATTTTATTCGTTGTAAAAGATAATGACTGCGTTAAATTAATAGTTGCTCACACAATAAATTAGACAAGTTGCGACAGCTAGAAGATGCGGGATAACTCTGTCGAACTAGCTTGAGACTTTGACAAACTATTAAAGATTGTTTTATGTTCACTTCAGCTAAAGTTTCCGAAAAAGCTTTAATATTATTAAGAGGACCATTTAATTATTTCATCGTCAACCCATTATTGTCCCACTACTGGGCACGGGTCTTATCTCAGAATAAGAGAGTTTGAGACCACAGTAAAAAAAATGGTAGGCTTCACACATCTTTGAGAACACTTTTTTTTTTTGGAGAACTCTTACATGTGCAGGTTTCCTCACGCAAACGGTTTTCCTTCACCGCAAAGCAGTGTTAAATTAAATTATAGCAGTTATTTTATCAAATCGGTATATTTCCGTCATGCTGACAAAGAATAACACTGATGTATTTCATTGAGATAAAATTTAAAGTCATAAATTCTAAGAAGTTTTTGAATTTCGGCTCATGAATATCTGGTAAGTCCATGTACGAGTAAGTCGGTGGAACTACGTGAATCAGATCAAAGATATTTTTGAAGACTAATAAGGTCGTCTCCTATATAAGTCCGCCTGTATCTATGCCCTTTCATCGTAACGAAAACTACTTCATTTCATAAAATAATATAGCCACGATACTTTCTGGTGCAGTCATACTGTAGCTTCAAAACTTCCATGTAAGATTCGAAAGCAAGCCTCCATGTAAGAGAAACTTAACCTAAAATTGTTAAACTCCTTACCTTTACTATAAATCTACGCACAATAAGTATTGTATATTCAGCATCCAACATGTTCACTACAAAAGAGATAACGGGACCTTAAATGAATAGTAAGGCTGCTCTCACAATAAATCAGGCAAGTTACGACAGGGGGATGATGCGGGCAGATAGCGCTGTCGAACTGGCTTAGGCCGGCGCACACTGACATGGGAAAATGACAATCAGTCGCTTTAGTAATGAATTCCTGATATAATCGAACGGATCCAGGAAAATGGTAATTTTTGACAGTTCAAAAATTGACGACCCGCGTGGCGGAGCGATCACCATATCGTTCTGACACGCAGTGGGTCCTGGGTTCGATTCCCGGTCAGAGAGAAATGTAAATGATGAGTTTAGATTTCTGTTCTTGGTCTGGGTGTTTCTGTTTACGTCTTTGTATGTCCATGACACCCACGACAGGAGAAAATCCTACTGTGGAGTTATGAGTGTAGAAAGCGTTTATAATGTCATTTTATAATGTCAAAAATAGAATAAAGTTGGTAGAATTTTATGTGGTTCGACTCCAGAAGCACCACCGCCATACATATATCTGCGTAATAAAAGAAATGTTAAGCGCTGTTGTATTCTAGTCTTAAGAGTCTGACAAGGGACGAATAAAGTATGGATACTTTCATCATTTCATTACAGTCCGAGGCGTTTATGGTCCTCTGGTTTAACGACACATTGGTGGACGATCTCAGAGAAGACTTTGAACTTATCTGAAGTTGATTACAGATGTCAATGGGTAGCAGTAGTCACTGTGCAGATGTAGTGCATGCTCTTTTGCTACTTCTATATTATAAAAATGAAACACGACAAAAATATCCACGGAATAATATGATAACAAGTAAGCTAGTTTATCAGAATAATCCAGAAAAAGCAGGTATTAACGGTTCAAATATGGAAAGATGATGTACTCGTACAATAAAATGAAATTCGAAATAGAACGGTTTAACAATAAGTAACACCTAGATTCCTGTATTAAATGACAATAAGTTCGTTTATCCCAACAGAAAAACATATAAAGAGAAAAAAAAATACTAAACATACATCAGAACCAAAAATAAGTTATAAATAACAGTACAAAATGACACTACAAGTTTTTCATTAGCGTCTTTTTTATTTCTGTTACAATATAATAAAACATTGAAATCCATTACGAGATGAAAAATATCAGTTAGAAGTAATTACATCACCTTATATAAACGCAACTCATAAATTTATTTCAAATCAGCAGTTGAATGCATATCCCTGGTTTCAGTACAACAATCCATACAAATTGCTTAACGTACATTTCTTCTACAACAAATAAAATATATTGCACAATTCAGCGCATCCTTTTCAAGCGTTGAGTCGAGATACAGAAAATGCAAAGTATTTGAATACCCGAGTAATAGTCTCAAAGAATTTTCATCAAAGCTTCTTTACAGGATATTGATATTTTTTCTTAGTTTATAAACTGAGAGCTGAACGCAGAAGACGTAAATTCTTCCGCTTTTACGTAAATCGTAGCCGATCGAGTGCTCTTTTAGGACTTAAAATGTTTTATTGGAACAACTTTCTCAGTCACTTTATTTAATGGAAGTAGAAATAAGACCGACACATAAAGATTTGATGCATTTTTATCAGTAATATTTTCTAAAGTACAGCTGTACTTTTCATTTCCATTCCATTTCTTTTCTTATCTGACATAATATAATAAATTTTGATATTTCTCTCGTAAATACTTTATTATAGGCAAGTGTATTATATTTATATTTACATTCGAATAATCAAAAAAGCAATCTTACTACATACCTAGATCTAACACTTGCTGAGATTCAACCATTTATCAGAACAACAAAATTTTAATTCACAGGGAGCGTTAGATACGATAAGCATCGAAGCATAAAATTAAGTTAGGCCGTGTGTACTCAGCCCGAACGCTTTGCTAAGGTAAGACAATGCTGAGGTAGGTAAGAATTGTGAATTGAGAGCACATAGTTGGTTATTTGTTATTCAACGATCCCGTAGCATTCCGTCGATAAGGCGAATTGGGACGCGTCAAGGTACAACTGTAGGACCTATATTGTACGTTATGTCAATATTCTGTTGAAACTTTATTGCTTACTCTAAGTTATATTGTACTTAGATAATGAAATGCGAGTTATATGAATATTAATTAACCATGCATATTCATTTGAATACGATGTTATAAGAAATTAAAGATGCCACACTAAATTTAAAAAGTAATGAAAGCTAGTATATTATATTTACAATGAATTATATGCAAGTAGTTCATGCAGCTCAAGCTCGATAAAGTCGCCTTATTTAGATTGAAAATTATATTCCAAAATCCAATTTAGCAAGCTCTAATATTCGTAGCATGTATGCAAAATTATATTTGCTAAGGAAACAGTAAGCAAATCCGTATAAAGGTATTATGAATAGAGACGTTGCATCTAAATAATTTATACCGCAATATACATAGATTTAAATCGTGAGAAGTGTGCTCAAATCATGTATTTGTAGAATTATTAGTGTAAAACTACTTTAAAATCGTGCACATCATGTTTGTACATTTGACAATATACGACAGTCAAAAAATTTTATTACAATCTCATGTTTTGTAATTGATTATTTTTAATTGCTTTATTTTTTCTTCAAAATGAATTCGTTTCTATTTTTATTATAAAATATTTCTCTATTTGTCTGTAAAGTCTTCGAATACTTTGTAGGCATACATGTCAACGTTCTTGTAGTTCCGGAATTATTAAGATCAGACGGTGTTGTGGGCCCAGCCTCTCACTTTGACAGAGAACTCCAGTTGCATTTCGTTGGAGATCCCGGTGTCCTCTTTGTAGCGCCGAGGACAGCTACCAGGTGGTTGGTGCAATAGGCATAACTACACATAAGCCCGGCGTCGGGTACCTTTTGAAGGTTTCCCTCTCAAAAACGAAAAAAGCATGCCTGCTTAATACTATAAAATACCTTTTTGTTGGATATAAAAAAAAATCGCCAAATATACGGGTATAAGCACGGGTGCATAATAAATGTGATGAGATGATTTCGATTTAAGAGGAAAGCTGCGATTTAGATCCTTGGTCATATGCAATTGCTACAAGATTTAGGCTAAGCGTGCTTAATTCAGCAGCTCGGGCCCGACTACCGATGTTGTTATTAAATTTTAAAGGTGGTAGAATCAGTGTAGTTAGAACGGGGGTTTCGGTGGAAGAATGTGGTTGCCGGCTTACATATATATAAGGTGATGACCATCTTAGTCTTCGCGAGTAGCAACGCATCTGTGATCAACTTCAGATAGGACCCCTGATCTACATATATGAAGTTGCTTACAGATGTCCATAAGCGATCACTTACCATTAGGTGGACTGCATGCTGGATTGCTACTTCAATCTGATAAAAATAATGTAAAAAACTTTTTAATCGACTGTTAATCGTTCTTCGACACTTAGAAGGTAGCTCTTCTCGAGCAATTTAGTAAGCAAAACAGCGAAATCAATTATTACGGATTTATTAGAAGATGGTAAAGGAATAAAACATTAAGGAAAATATGCCTATGAGTTCTCTAAAAAAGTAATCAATAATTACTCTAATCTATCTATCTGCATTTATTGTAGGGAAATCTAGATCTGTAGGTGTATAGTACTGTAGTATGTTGGGCAATGGTATTCTTCCAAAGTGACGTGACTTTGGAAGAATACCATTGCCCAACATTGAAACTGTAATGCGTTAAGTAAGTTTTGCCTTCCCATAAACAGTAAATCACAACATCTCATAAAAAAATGTACGGGCATAGTAGCTTCACAATCTGCAATCATAATGCTGAAATAAATCCAATCAAAAATAGTTATTAGTTCTTTAAAGTAGTAACATTGTAAAAACCTTAAACAAAAAACATTTTTGTTCATAATGATATGTAATTAATTTAATTCTTATATACGTCAAAATAGTCAAGTAAAAGGAGTATAATATGTATATTTCTAGATTGGTCTATTTACTAGCTTTCATTTGATACCCATATTATCGTAATAGTAAAAAAAATGTCCCCTCCCCCCTATTTCCTTTATTTCCGGGCGCCAGTTTGAAATATTATATAGCTTATGTCACTCTTCTAACTCAAACGATTCTAATGATATATCGTACGTCACAATCCGTCAAGTCGTTTGGGATGTAGTGCGTGTCAAAGAAATGGACATACATACATACATACATACATATATACATACATTCGTATGTTTGAAAAACATTATCCTCCTTCTGACGCAGTTGGGTAAATATGTACAATAGGTAGAAATAGTAATATTTATCAAATGATATGAAGTGTTTTGTTATGGGTTATAACTAAAGCCGAAGCTCCGAAAGGTAAATGTTCAGGCTACATCGGAGACATGACTAATTGTCAGGCGGTAGAGCGATGTGAGGCCAGCCTTGACATGGTTCTACAAGCCTCTAGGAAGCACAATTGTTTATCTACGTACTCTGTTTGACCTCATTATTAATCATTATATCTAATTACTAGCAGCTCCGTAGAAGCACCGCTTTTCCTCGTAGGTGGCGTATTTGCTTTCCTAATTATCTGCCTTCAGAAGTAAAAGTTGTAATTTATCCTTGTTTTTTACGTATTAATGTATATTGTATTTTATGGCCATCGTTACAAGGATAGTAGCTTAATAACTATTTATTATAACATAACTTTTACCGTTCCACATATTTTGTATGTGGAACTGTCCACAGTTGAGCAAATACATCCATTAGGGGAAGCATAATGAATGAATTTGCCAATAGTGCCCGCGCCTAGCATACGTGTTGGTGATCACAGTGGGTTGATGTTACACAGGGAGACGCTCCTATCTCCTAGATTTTGTTACCTTAGTCTCGGTCTATATCCAGAAATTGATTGAAACCTCCCTCTCTCCCATGACTATAAGAGCTTAGTCTTCTCCTACAACCATGAGAGAGATTCTATTCAGTACCACACCACAGCACAGCAAAATTCTGTAAATAATTTTCGGTTCCCATGACATCCATGGGAAGAAAGTTAGTGTTATTGGTCTACAATAGCATGAAGACCAATACCCCACAGCAAACCATTTCAATACACATGCACAATGCTTCTTAATGAATGATGATGATGATTTTTAATTTACTTATTGATTAAATTTATTTCAGAATGCTGTAAATGTTTTTGACAGAAATTATATTGTAAAGCGTAAAATTTTACCCAAAGTTACATAAGCTGGAATTTTACCGTACCTATAGTCAAAGTTAGATAAAAGAGTAAAAATACTTTTCTGCTAACAATACAATTAGCTGAAGGTAATACGTTACGTAATATATAAAGTTTTTCTAAACATAGTAAGGCCATGAAGTATCGTGACTCGTAACGAGGTCACAATGTAAACGACAAATAGGTCGGTCGTCACAGCGACAGTAAGATGGATGTGTGACTATCACAATATATGATTTAAGGTATCGTAATTATTAAAGTAAAGCTAAGTTTTCGAGAACAATCTTATTTTGGCTTATCTGACACATGTCGCATTACACTCGGCTTAAGGGTTGGAGAAAAGTTAAATATAAAGTCGCTGGACAGAGCCAAGGTAAATATGGCTGCGTTTTTGATGGCTTATTTAAATTTAAATTCTCATTTCTTAATTTAAATTACAACAAATATAAAAGTTGCATTCGTTTGCTGAAAGGAAAATCCTCCGCAAAATCTTGGTACCAAGGCAGAGAAGTGATGGAAGCTGGAGAATCCTTAAAAACGTCGAGATTGAGGCACTGGCCAGCCCAAACATAGTAGAAGGGACGAAAGCACACAGACTCCGATGGCTTGGACACCTTGAGAGAATGGGAGAAGATCGTAGCTTAAAAAGAGCCTATGTAGGTCAACCGAAGGGTCGTCGGCCAGGCGGGGTGCCCCAGATATCGTTGGAGCGATGTGGTTGCAAAAGATCGCCGGGAGCTTCAGGCTAGCGAATGGCGTGAAACCGCACAAGACCGAGACAAGTGGCGAGTTCTCGTATCGGAGGCCAAGACTCACTTTGGGTCGCTGAGCCAGCGGAGTAAGTAAGAAAGTTAGTACTTGCAATCTTAGCAACTCTTGCGGACTAAATTGGAACGCCTCGAATAAGTATGTCTTTTGTACTACACCCTTCTGCACAGCTGCCTTAGCTGTTATTAGGTAAAAAAGTTTTGGCAATAGTGTCTCAAGAGTCGAACCACAAAGGGTTCTACCACCTTCTATCAAAATTTACCCATAAAAACATTTACCCATTTATATAAGACGATATTTATTCCGTAAAAATCGTTAAAAAACTTTATAATTTTGCAATTGGAAACAATTAACTGTGCAGTTCTATATATTTCTGAGTAAAGTAATGACGTGACGAAGTGTAACACGTAACGTAAAGTTTACAATGTAGGTCACATTGTAAACGTGACAAATAAGGTCGTGGCATAAGACGGATGTGTGCTTCCTATGCATACATAAATATGCAATTTACAGATGAACGAATAAACCTATCGTTTTCGTGTAGACTCCTATTACTTAAAGTGTACTAGCTAAAATACTCGGTCTTAGCTACGAGATATAAAAATCTTCGCCATCTTTATATAGTTCAATGTTTCGAAATCAAAAGGCGCCTATAAGTTGACTAGGTAAATGTAAATTGAACCAGTGGTTCTCGTGAGATTGAGTAACAAACAGACACACTGACACACACCAGCTCATTTTTATATATGAATGTAGATATAGATATAATAATATAAATATTTTATTTATTTCGTAAAGTTAACCTACGGTTGTTACATTTTTAAAACATCAATATTAAACTTAAAAGCTCGCTAAACTAAACAACTAATGTACGAGCACTTACAAGCTAAAATCACATGCATAATAGATGTAAAGATCATTACAAAAATAAAATAAAATAACATCAACGAAATTGCCTTTTAAAGGCATATAGTAACATATTGCTGATGTCAATGTCCATGGATCATTATATTTTGGATATTATATATTCTATACTGTAATGATTTTTATGTTGCCTTTTTACTGCAAATTTGCAGTCACGATTCTTTAATATAAACCACGGTTTCCCAGTTTATGACAATATGACTATTTTGCAGTCTTTTAGTCTGTTTACAAAATATTTCAAACTTGTACGGGGCTAAACAGGTTGTGTCAGACCTTTTATAAGTGGTCGAAATCTAACTGTAAATGTACCAAGTGAATGTTATATAAAGTAAAATACTTGCATTTTTACACGGGAAAAAAGAAACTATTAAGTTAAAGGTACTTAAAGGTAATATATTTCTAGGTAAAGTCCTTACTCCACCGTCGTGACACGTAACGAGGTCACATAGTAAACGTGACAAATAGGGCGGTCGTTAGAAGCGTAAAACGGATGTGTATTTGTTGTGCATACATAAATATGCAATTTACACATATACAAAACATACCAATTTTTATATCTTTATGTTAAGGGATAACAAAGTTATGATAAGGGGAAAATCACGATGAAACCTTTCATGTAAATAAACACATTAGTGCATTGCTATGAATTTGAGAAAGCACTGCCGTGCTTTTCGATCAAGTTTTTTTTATAAATATGAAGTAGCAAACTAGCACGCATTCCACCTCATGGTAAGTGGTCACTGCTGCCCATGAACACCTGTAAGCAAATTCATACAGAACAGGGGCTCTATCTGAAGTCGATCACAGATGCGTTGCTACTCCCGAGGACTAAGATGTTCGTCTCAAATATAAGTCAGCCGGCAACCACACCCTTCCATCGAAACGCAAGTTCTGCTTCACGCTAGAAATAGGTGTGGCGGTGGGACCCCGGTCGAACCACACTGGTTCTATCGCCTGATAAATTATTCATTTTAAGTTGAAACAAATTACTCAGTAAATTTAATTATAATTGTGTTGGCGTATAAACTTTTATATATCACTTAAAAATTATTCAATAATAGGAAACATGTACAAACGTTTCAAATTAATTTTAAAATTATGTTAATTGAAACTGTTTGTATCCAAATTAAATATGGACAATATAATTTATTTTATACAATCGTTCATTACAGAAATAAATCAGACAGGCAATTAATTTACACAATAATTTAATGCAACGTCAAATAAATAATTGGATTAAATTAAGTTAATTTTGTTTAGGTACCAATTAATATTGAAAATCATGACATTTGTAATTAAAATGACTTATTAGCATTCAAATGATCTAATGTTACTTGATTTCATAAAGTTATATCATTTATCAAATTTAGTTTATAAGAGTTTTATCCCGCGGCTTTGCCTGCTTTGACCATTTTCAACCATCAAAAATATTTGTGACAGATATATATGACATTTGTAATTAAAATGACTTATTAGCATTTCAGCGATCTAATGTTATTTGATTTCATAAAGTGATCTCATTTATTAAATTTAGTTTATACGAGCTTTATCCCTCGACTTTGACTACCTTGACCATGTACAACGAACAAAATATCCAGTGTAACAATTGCTTATCCAGGTCAAAAATATGTGCGTCAAATTTCATTCAAATCCAGTCAGTAGACGACGGTCTTACCCGTAGTGGGTCCCAGGTTCGATCCCCGACCAGACATAAATGTGAATGATGAGTTTAGACTTCTGTTCTGGGTCTGGGTGTTTGTGTATTCGTCTTTGTGTTTCCATGGCATCCACGACACAGGAGAAAATCCTACTGTGATGTAGTGAGTGTAGAAAGCGTTCAAAGTAGTTTTTGGGTGAAAGAATAACAAACACATCATCACAAACATTTGCATTTATAATATTTTAGTGTATATTTAGATTATTTAGGTTAGTAAATGAAAGTGATGTCGCATTTTGTGGAAACAACAAATTTGTGTTCAGATTTAGAGGAGTTTCTTAAAGCGCGCTGTTACTAAAGGAACATAACTTTATGTTTGTCATTTAATAGCATAATAACGTCCACTTTTACTTCGCTAGACGATACATTATTTTATTAGGAAAAAGCTTCAAGTATTAAAATACATTTAATTCTCAAAAGATTTTACAACATATCACTTACGGAGAAATTAAAATATACTATACCAAAAAAAAGAGGTTCTGATCTTATCTGGATTTGAATTACATATTTGAAGCAGAGACCACTTACCATTACTTGGACTATTTTTTCGGTCGCTCTTTATATCTTACTTTGTAAGATGATTTACGACGATGATGACGAAACGACGAGACGTTGACGACGAGATACGAAAAGCAATACGTCCTTCGAAGTGAAACGCTATTATCCTTTCTATAAACATAACCTCATGGTCGCCTTTAAAGTGTCGGCCTTGAATAACACCACTCCTTCTCTTCCCATGGATGACGTAGGTCGCGAATAGGGGACATAAGTCAGAATAGGCATTAGCATCTTCCGATATGACATTAACACGCATACCAAACGCGATGACTCTTGGCAAAAAATCCTGTTAGGGGAGGTCTATGTCCATCAGTGGATCTCAAAAGACTGGACGAAATTGTCTCAAATTTCTCAAACATCTCAATCTTAGACTGATTACACACTTCAATATAGTGTTACTGTCAAATTCTAAAGTTTAATTTTTATAAGACTTAAAAAAAATGTTAACCAGACACTAAAACCAAAAGGAAAAAAATAATATACAGACTTAAGTTGTTATTCGCTTGTAACAAGTTTATATTCAAATGGCTATAATTCTGAAATGAGCTATTTTGTGTTAATAAGTGGTTGTAAATTTAGTTTTAGGTTAGGAAAATAAAAGTCAAATTCTCAGGCGCGAACTAAATTGTCGGGGTAATTGCTACAGTAAATAAAGAAAGACATTAAACGTACGGCGATACTGCAAAGTTTGTGGGACATTGGGAGCATTCGGTTCAAAGTTGTAGATTGGGCCGATCTCAAGCTAATTGGTAGCTAAATAGTGGAAACTAGGCCTCTAAATAGAGGGTCCGAGGGTCGAATCCCAGATACGCAACACTCTTTATCCTAAAATTATGTGCATATTAGAAATTTATTAGTAAGCAGTTGGGCTTTTGGGATTATAATAATTAACTAAATTTAACGCTTTTTATAAGTTTACGTCAAAATAGTAAGATAAAAGTAGAACATATTATAGTATTTTAAAGTGGCTATTGGAAGGTGTCATTTTTTAATTATAGCCTATGTCACTTGCAAAGTAGGGTGACTAAAATTATATGCCATATGTCACAATCCGTTTGAACTGTAGCGTGCCAAAGAAATGGACATACATACATACGCTTGAAAAACATTAGCCTCCTTTTGACGCAGTCGGATAATCAATAACTAAGTTACTCCGAACTAACTAATCTAAGTTACTCCAAACATATTCTAATTACACCAGTGAATACAAAAGGTTTCAACTATATTGTACCCAGTGTGTCTAGGGCCTAACGCACGAAATAAATGTAGTTCCTTTAATTTCAGTGTTTACCTTAACAAACCTAATTATACCGGGAGGCAATTTGTTTCAATTTATTACAAATCGCCCCAAAAACGCCTTCGCCATGTAAAAACGTGGAAATGGTGCGACTAAAACAAAAGAGTGTCAAGTAAATATACATTTAAATATGGTTATTGCTTCTTCAAATCTAAGCCACAGGGCAAGTGGGAGACACGTTGGTTGTGGACGCAATGCACATACGTCACTAATGATTTTATCTTATTACTACCTGTGCTCCGCAGTTTAACCCCCTACTACATAACAAACAAACAAACAACCAACATAGCGTGTTTATATAGCTTTAATAAATGAACTATTTAACACAAAAATATCTTTTAAATTCGAACTAGTAGATCAGCGGCTCAACCATGTATTAAAACGATTTTTATTATTCAGTTCAAATCTTGCGTGAATGTTGGGACACCCCATACTTACCACGTCTATACATTTTACATGAAAATAAATGAAGCGAGTAACGTATCCATGGGTCCGCCTCGTCCTTCGTCTCTTCCACCTGACCAGCGTCTAATGCGTGAAAAAAACGCGATCGGGCCGTTAAAATACGAATGTTGCTCAACTAGCAATGTAAACTGTCCAATAAATAAACTTTAAGACGCAATAAAAATTCTTATTGCCCGTGTTAAGGGCGCTTACACAAAAAGAAGTCGGCTTTCAAATTAGACGTCTATTTCTTTAGGCAATGTTTATAGTTCCTCTTTATTCCATATAATAAGGAAAAAGCAAACAAACATGCAAAAAATGTGGACATTTTTTTATCGCATTGAAATGCCTAACGAGCATGCAGTCTACCTGACGGTCAGTGGTAACTACCGCCCATGGACATCTGTAACCAACTTCATATAAAACAAGGGCTCTATCTTAAGATCTTTTCTACTCCTGAGAACTAAGACAGTCACCTTACATATAAGTGAGCCGGCAACCGCACTTTTCCAGCGAAATGCAAAAATTGCTTCACGCTAGAGGTAAGAATGGAGGTAGTACCTCCCCGGTCGAACTACACTGGTTCTACCACCTAATGAAAAGCAGCTACTGCTTCCCATGGACATCTGTAATCAAACTGCCTCAAAACAAATTACCTTCCTTCTAACGCAGTCGAATAAAACGTCTATTCCAAACATTACTCGTTTCTCCGTACACATACTCGTACATCCATCACGTTCGAATTTATCGTTCAGGAGAGGTGTGCAAATTCGAAAAACGAGTTAGCGCGATACCCTACTCGTAAGTTAACTGAACGGATGTTGCTTTGTACACACCGACAGCCAACATCGTAGTATATCACTGGTTTAGTTATATAGGGTGGCGCAAAATTTGTCATCTGATGTTCTTTGACTGTACTATTTTTAAATTTAATTTATTTATTTTAAATGTTGCACCAACAAGGAAGACACCAACAATAAGTAAGTGTAGAAAATCTTACACGACACAGAACCAAGTGTTACCTTAATTATAGGCGCAAACAACAAACACAGGACAATATTAAAAAAAACATATTGATTGACATTACGTACTAAATAAAAATGATAAATTAAATTAAATATTTAAAATT